>JANPWX010000118.1:1385705-1399442 GCA_024734555.1 Trochalopteron elliotii | reverse complement strand
TTTTTTTTTTTTTTTTTTTTTTTTTTTTTTTTTTTTTTTTTTTTTTTGTCCTTAAAGACAAGTCCTTGTTCTCTGCAAAGTGTCTTGATGCATTGCCAGAGTAAACTGAATTGCAGATCTGGATGCTTTGATGAGAGATGCTGTCCATGGATTGCATTGCCTTGGTGATAGCTTCTGGTTACTTCTGTCTCATCAGTATTGGGGTAAGTGGGGAGAAACTGACTTGTTGCCAATGCCTATCTTCATCTTCAAAGCAAGTTAAATGTGCTGGATGCTGCATCAGCTGGCAGTGGGGACCAACGTTGCTGAGGTCTGACATTTCTGTTTGATGGAAAAGGTGCTCTCCTTGCTTGATGTACGTGGGTTTCTGCTGCTTTATCCCACCTGAGAAGTCACCCCCATGCAGCTTCATCCCTGACTCCCAAGCAGCCTCAAAGATTACATGTGTTTTTCTATCACCTGCCTGAATTGTACTGGCTTTATGCACATGTGTAAGAGGCAAGAATAACAGGAAAGCCTGTTTGGTAGATGTATCAGAGAAGTAATTTCTTCTTTTGTTGATATAAATAGTTTCTGTTATCTCTTAAAAGTTTTGCATGTAACTGAGATGGGGAGGTGTATCCACAGCAGATTCAAAGAAAACTCTTCTAATTGAACTGGCAGTGCAGACAGGAAGAATTTTGGTGGGCATAATCTTGAGACTTCTCAGTGCTGTTGACGCCCAGGAAAAACATGACTGGATTCAGCACGGAGCAAGATGCATGCTGTCTGTAAGTGCCCTGGCCTAGCCATGCTTTTCAAAGAGAATGAAGGACAATTGGCTTTGCATCATTTCTGTTCTGAATGGTTGCAGAGAATGGGAGCAATGGTGACATTCTCATGCATGCTTCATTCTTGGAAGAGAAGTATTCTGTCTGTGAGGGCTGTGGTGACTGTGGATGCCCACCTTTTGATTTGAAAGCAAACCATTCCTATTACTTTGGTGCCTTAGTGGATTGTGAATGCTCTAGAATGAGAGTGAGGAGGAGTAATGCAATTAGATAAAGTGCTGGCTCTGCTGTCTGTGACTCCACTGATGGTGGTGGAGATGCACCTGCTTGATATTTCCAGGGATACCCCAACACTGAAAACTTTCAAGATCAAATTCAACAGCGCTCTGAGCAACCTGATCAAGTTGAAGATGACCCTGGTTGCTGCAGGGGGATTGAACTAGATGACCCTTAAAGATTCTTTCCAACCCAAAGTATTCTATGATTCTATGATTTGTGAGTAATCAGATTATGTCTACAGCATGGAGACACTGGCTGTGTCTTCTCTCAGGAGCATACCTGTTGATATGTGTTGTTGATTTTAGTGGGTATTTTTTCCTCTGTTTGTGTACTTGAGCATGGACATGGGCAAGGCAAAGGACCTGGTAGATGGTTCCTGGTCTGAAGCTCAAATCCCCTTGACCTGGCCTGGGTCCTGTGTTTGAATCATAGATCCTTCAGCCATTAGCTTTTGTAACGAAGCAGCACTGTGGGTCATGGCATTGTAAGTACCCCTCTATGGACCATAACGCAGTGCTGCCTGAGGAGAGGAAGTCCCTAAGAGCAGTCCATTCCTACCAGCATGATAAATGGGCCAATCCTCCACCTGTCTGAGAGGATGCAGGGTGAGTCCTCACCTGTGGTGAAGGTGGTGGAGATGAGGCTGCTCCGCACGGCGTTCTGGGCAGCTTGCAGTTGCACAGTGTACTCGGTGGTCTCAGAGAGCCCCTCCAGACGGATCCACGTGTCCTCAGCATCCACAATCAGCTCCTGTACATGGGTCCCAGAAGGAGGTAGACACCAAGAGCAACAGATGAGAAAAGCGATGGGGAGCCTAAAGAGCAAGTGAGGAGGGAAGGGAAGCCACAAACTACCGCAGCCCTTGGAGCCTGGCCGAGGAGTGTTGCATGGCTGCCTGAACCCCTGGACTGAGTGAACGTGAGATCAGTCAATATATTTAACATTTCAGAATGGTTTGGGTAGGGGAAAGCAACCTGGTTTGGAGATGGATTTAAATGTTTGCAGCCTGTGTCTTCTGTTTCCTGGGTCTGTTGGGACCTGAGTGCCCTTGATACAAGACATGACTGATTGCCCAAGCAGTGCAAGGAATAGAGCTGGCCAAACCTGGTTATCAGCCAGTTCTGACTCCTTCGATTCCTGTCATGCTAATTTTTCTGGTGTTGGCCAGTGCCACACAGCATTATTGAATCCCTTCTGCAAAGCTATTATCCTCTGGCTGCTGCAAGCCAATCACACCAGCAAAGGAAATCGGACTATTCACCATGACGTATTTCTGACAGTGTTTGTTGCAGCTCCTCCAGACAGGCAGATGTGGATGCACTCATTAAATAATCAAATGTATTGTACTGTAGTATTAATTAGCTGTCTGTGCCTATCTTCTTTTTTGCAGGAAGGGCAAATGGCATTTTTAGCATCTCTGCAGAATAATATTATCCTGCCTCAGCTTGCTTGTCTTTCACAAGCTGTGAATTTCTTCCAAACTTTCCAGGTAACCCCTCTATGCCCAGACCAGTAAGTGTGCATAATCATTTTCCTTAGGCAACCTCTTCTTGCTTTTTCCCATCATTCTGCTTAGCAGGAAGTAGTGGCTGCTCTTCTGGTCTCCCTGAGCCAGTGAGCATTGTTCTTTTGCTTTGTTTGGCTTCTCCTGCTTGTTTGACCATGGTCTTATTATTCCCTGACTTAACGAGCCTGTTTTGTGTGAGGACTCACTCACCTTCCGGCTGCCGTCGGTGGATCTGTAGGTCATGACATAATTCTCAATCTCTCCCACGGGAGGAACCCAGGACAGCAGGGCACTCCGCCGTGTGACTTCACTGGCTGTCAGATTTGTTGGAGGATCCAACACTGCAAGAATAGATAGGGTCCAAGGGAAGTGTAATTTCTGACACACAACCACCTCAGCCCTGCTTCCCGACTCAGTACGCTGAGATTCAACCTTACAACACTGAGCTACAGCCCAAAGTCCATCCTCACCCTCAGTTTCAAGACCTCATCATCCATCCCCAGTCTTGAACAGAGATCTGCAAACCCTCTAGAAGCCCTCTTCTACCTGCGTGCCATCTTAAGGGTAACAACTGTTAAATTCATGTGCTATGGGACCTGTCAAGCTGTTTGTGAGCAAAATGGGTTGTCATGTTCTTCTGGACTATGGCCTTGGATGAAAAATAGACCTGGTCGGGGGTCTGCTCAGGAAACCACATCCAGGGGAAATCATCGAAAGAAAGGGATGGATGGATGGATGGATGGATGGATGGATGGATGGATGGATGGATGGATGGATGGATGGGTGTTGAAAGAGTGAAAATAATTGTTGATGCTTGTTGATTAAAATTCTGTTCTTGTAATGTGCCCTACACTGGTATTTGGGATTGGTCTTTGTGTCCTTTTGGCATGTGGCTACCTCTACACTCACACTATGTAACAAGAGCTTTGGCTCAGCCTTGCTGGCTGCTTTTCCTGGGGTGGGAGCATGGCTAGGGGTGAGGAGTGAGGGAAGTGATTGTACGTACAAGTAGTGAAGTTGGTGCTGATGGTCTGGCTGGTGAGAGGCCCACTGGTGGCATACATAGAGACTGTGTAGGTGGTACTGGGCAGCAGGTTGGTCAGCTGGTACTCCTGGTTGTCTCCATCCACCAGAATTGTTTCTCCTGCAACTGTAAGCAAAAAGGGATGAGTTAGGGTAGATGTTCAAGGTGGTTCTCC
Source organism: Trochalopteron elliotii (assembly GCA_024734555.1). Lineage (NCBI taxonomy): Eukaryota > Metazoa > Chordata > Aves > Passeriformes > Leiothrichidae > Trochalopteron > Trochalopteron elliotii. The sequence continues at coordinate 1,395,687 of JANPWX010000118.1, read as the reverse complement.
AAAATGTGTCTCTGGATATGACCTCATGAATAAAAGCATTTCTATTGCTGAAACACCATAAGGTACTGTGCAGCAGCTGAGCTGTAGTGGTGCTATTCAATCTGAAGGGTGGTCTAATTTTTGCCACAATCCCTATAAAACCCAAGGCAAGGGCTCCTTCCCTACTCCCTCTGTGAAGGGCACCCACTGAGCCCTGGGCTTTGGGATGGAAGAGAGGTTGGGGTGAGCTGAAACAGAGCCCTGGTGTACCTGCACGGCGTGTAAGGATGAGGACGTAGCTTTCCACCTCTGACAGTGGCGGGTTCCACTGCAGCAGCGCCTCGGTGGGAGTGATGTTGGTGGCTGTGACCCCCAGGGGGACATCCATGGCTGCATGGGGGAGAGATCCAGAGAGTCAGAGGCATTAGGAGACTGGACTATGAACTGAAAGGGCTTCTTGTGGCATACTGCTGTATGTCCTGCCCTGCTGCTCAGACACATGTGCCTGCACAGGAGTTACTGCTGCCCAAGCTGGAGTGCAGAGATGTCATAGCTTGTGCTACTCTGCTACCTGGGCTGCTCTTCCACTCTTTTCTTGATGCCCAGTCTGGCACGTTAGAGATTTTCTTTAGGTTCTGAGGAGTCTCGGGATAGCAGAAGGTTTTATTCTTGCGCTGGATGCTGTTTGTGACAGGGCTTCCCTAGGGATTATTTCTGGAAATCTGTACTCTGTTTAGGAAAGGTTGTCATGATTGCCCAGCTTCATGTTTCTGGCTCCCCTGTGCCTGCTACACAGGTTTATCACTTTTACCCATGATTACCCATGCATATTTGGGATAAACTTTGCTGAGACATACATCAAAAGCCCACACTGAGCCCTTGTGAGCCCTGTTTATCATCTCCAGCTTGTATCTGGCTGGTGTGAGGTCCAGCTTGCTCTCAATCACCTGAGTATTAGTGCAAGCAGGGACTGCCAGCCCTGGGCAGGGCTGGACCTGACACTGTTTGATTGTTTCCTGCCCACCAAGAGCTCCTTCCCACCTGTGTATGCAGTGATGGAGGCCAGCTCGCTCTCCTCGCGGCCCCGCACGCTCTTCACCCCGATCTCATACTTGGTGGCAGGCTGCAGGTCCTGGAGGGTGAACTCGGTGGCATCCCTGGAGATGGCCATACTGTCTGTCCTCCCTGCAGAGATGGAGCCAAGAGCTTTGACATCACAGCTGGCCCCATCCCTGGGGCTCAGGAAGGGCTTGGGAGGGGAGGACAGCTCCACAAGACATTGGAGGTAACTGGGTTTCATGCCTGCAGGTGCACTCCTGTGTGCCCATCACTCTGCTGGCCTGGCCTTTTCAGCATTATCAACAAAACTGGGGCCAAGGGAGTTGAGGTAGTCAAAGCAGATGAGGGAGGTGGAATTTCAGAATTGAGCCCTGAATTAACCATCTCTGGGGAGGGCACACTGCTGGGGGCCATTCTATGTGCCCCTCTGTGCTAAGCTGGCTGCAGTGGTCCCTTCCCATCCTCATCCCAGACACCCCATCCTGTAGCCAATCCCAGTTATTGGTCACTTTGCCCAAGGCACTGGGATGCTGCCTGGGTGAGGATGACCTAGTGGCTTGCTTGGGCCACTGGATGGAGGGAGGGCCGGCAGCTGTGAGCTGAGGGCATGGACAGGAGTGTTCTGGCCTGTTACCTTCGGCAGCACGGTAGGATATCCTATAGTGGTCAAAGGCAGCAATGGGAGCACTCCAGTAGACCATCATGGACTCCTGGGTGACGTTGCCCACTCTGAGGTCCTTTGGTGCATCCATGCCTGGTGAGATGGAGCACAAAGAAAAGCTGTGGGAGGCAGGTCCATTCCCCATGCCCCTGCCTGCCCTCCCCGGTGATGTCCCGTGCCTGGTGGGGGGTGTCCCGTGGTACCTGTTGTGATGGAGCCCACGACAGGCTCAGAGCTGATGGTGCCATGTACAGCCACCAGTGACACCAGGTACTCAGTGGATGGCTGCAGGCCCGTCAGGCTGGTGTGCCTGCGGGTGCCATCCAGTGTGACCTGCTGTTCCTCCTCCTCATCCCGGGGGCTGTAGGTGAGGATGAGGCGGTCTGCTGGTGGGGACGGGTCACTCCATGTGACATTCACACTGGAGGATGTCAGCTGGGAGAAGTGCAGCTGTGAGATGGGCCGAACACCTGGAAGATGGAGAGGAGAGATGCAACCTCAGCCATCTGCAGATCCTTACCTCCATGTTTTTCCCTGTGCTTGTATGGGAAATACTTAAAAAAGGTCAGAGAGCTGAAGATCTGGGCTCTCCATTGATCTGAAACTGTGCTGGGATCAAGAGGCAGAACCAGGAGGAGAAAAATGGTGCTTTTCTCAGCTCCACCTGCAAACATCCTCCATCCCAGACCCATACGGTGGGTGATGGAACTGTACCACTACAGATGGTATGTATTGACTGCATTTCATGACTGCAGACTTTTCAGCCAGAGGTCCTTGTGAGGTTCCCCAAGGCTTCATTTCTTCTTCTTATGGACACCCAGGCCACCCTGACCACAGAGGACAGCAGAGGGCTGTCTGTTTTCCCCAATTCTCTCTTGTGCTTTTGGGAGCCTCCAGCAAAACAAGTGTGTTCAGTGCTGCTGGCCAAAGGGATTGTGCCACCACATTGGTAGGGCCATCCTCCTTTTGAGGTCAGCTGCTCCAGTGTGGACACACTGACCCCAGCTCTCATCCCCATCACCACCTCAAGGGTTTTGGTGCCATCAAGGGATGCAGTGGGCTGGCAGAGGTGCCATCAAGGTCTGTGTGCCCTTGCTGCCATCCCAGCTTGTGTCTCTACCTGTGAAGGCATCCACGGTGGCCTCCAGGCTCTGCTGCCGCCCCCTCTCGGCGATGATGGAGATGGTGTACTCTGTCCCAGGCTCCAGCTCCGAGAGGGTGAGCTGTGACTCGTCCCGGGACACTGTCACTTCCGAGGCCATTCCTGAGGCAGGGGTGAAGGTGATGCGGTAGTGGTCGATGGGACCCGTGGCTTTGGTCCAAGCCAGTGAGATGGATGTCTCAGTGGAGGCTGTCACCACGAGGTCCCGGGGGCTGTCAAGCTCTGTGGGAGAGGGTTGGTGCAGAGCTTTGTCCCCATGCACGGACTGTCCTATGGGGGCATCTGAGCCACAGGAGGCAGCTGTGCTTGAAGCAGGCATTGGGGCCAAACTCACCAGTCCTGGCATTCATGGTCGCTGGCACGCTCTGCTGGCTGTCCATCACGGCTGAAATCCCGATGCCATACTCTGTTCCCGGCACCAGATCTACCAGGAAGTGTAAAGAACATGAAGGGGTTTGAGGGCAGCACCTGGCAGGGTGACCTCAGGGTGTGTGTGACCCCTTCTTCCCCTTCCCACAGGTGGGGACAGGGGAGGAGCCTCCAGAGCATCCCTGGGGTTAGCAGCTGTCCCACAGGTCAGCAGTTCCTCTGCACATTGCAGAAGAGCTGAGCCTTTTTAAAAAGCCCTGTGGATGCCTTTGGACAGGGAATTTGGATGATTTTAGCTCAGAAACAAGCCATTTTTAAAAGTTGTTGCTGAGGTCTGCTGTAATTGCTGGCAGTGAGACAGAAGCTCTTGTGTGTGTGAGCTGGGATGGGAACGATAAAGTACTTTTATTTTTCTCCAAAGTGATGCAACATCAAATATTGTCACAGGGCTGGTGTCTTGGAGAGAAATAAATTACACGGAGTAAATGAAATGCACATTAATTGGGAAAGGTGCGATCCTTCTGGGAGCTGAATCAAGTCCTGTTCCTTGGAGTAGACATATCCTGAGGTGCCTCTCTCAAGGAACTTGGGAATTGAGCTCCTCCAGCTCCTTTCCTCTTGCACTGCTTTATCTCCATGGGGTATCTCTTGCTTCTGCCTGTCATTTCTGGTGGCTTTATTCTCATCTTCCCTCTGCTTCATGATCTTTCCCACAAAGTTAGAAAAAGCCATAAATTCTCCTGCTCAGCCTCACTGTGCCTTGCCCAGGGCAGCATCCCCTGGAGACACCAAAATCTTTCCCAAGAAGTCAGGAGAGAGGGACACTCTCCTCCCCTGCTTTTCTCTTGCTACAGTGCAGTCTTGGTGATGGGGAGAAGATGGACCCCCTTGGCCCTGCTCAATATGTGTCAAAAGCATTCTGGAAAGAAGAGCCTGGCAGAAGGGAAGGAGAAGGAAGAAATGAGCAGGAGGATATAAACCTTTCCCCCAGCTCCTTTGGGATGAGCAAAATTATGGTTATTTCTGTGCAGGTGCTGATTTTTAATAGAGACTATGGGCCAGGGCCAGGCTTACTGCACTTTTAAGCTTAAATCTTTGATAAACTCTGCTCAGTGCCATTTCTCACTGCTTTTCCTGCAGGTAGACGGGATTGGCTGAAAGTTGCTGGTTGTTTTCATACCATGGATAACACCAGGTCCTGGGTGACTGGAAAAAACCCAGTGGGTTTTGCATAACATCCAACAAGACTGGAGGACATGACTACTCTCTACATAATGAAGCTATGGGAGAGGCTCATGTGCCATCCACACTATGACTATCATATATAATTTTTTTTTGCTAGCAGAATGTTTTTTCATTATTTTCTGCTATGACTAGGTTGGTTTTTTTAGCTGGTTTGTTTATTACATAGTACCCCGGGGACTGGAAGCCATGCACTTGCGTCATGATGGAGGCAGTATATAAAAATCACTTTCTACAATTGACTTAAGAATCTGCATCTCTGCAGCTTGCTCTGGTTGAGTTTCTTGCAGCCTTGCCTGAGCCTGCCAGAGCCTTGGCAGCTTTTTTAGTTTTATGGAGAAAAACAAGAGACTTCAGGCCGCCACATACTCCAAGACAAGCTCAAGTCAAGCCACGGATGTCACTGCAGTGTGTCACTGCTGTTCCTCTGCCCAGGGAAGGGGATTTCACCCATTTTTAATGCTTCTTCTCACCTACAAAGCCAATAAATGTCCTAAAGGAAAGCTAGCAGGAGTCCAGCACTGAGTGTCTGATCTCATCCTACCTCTCCCCAAGCATCCTCATGACAAACAAACAAGAAACCAGCCCTAATTTCTGCATTCCACAGTTTTCAAGATAACTGCTCTAATTGCCTTGCTGCCCTCCAGCCTTTCTTGTGACTCTGCTGCTGTGCCTGTAACTTAACTTTTGACCTTCCCACTGAACTCTCTCCTATTACTCCATATGGCAGATTCCTGAGCCCTTGAAGGTCCTGGGAAGGCAGAGTCAACATGGTAGCACCTGGTGTCCTGCCATACTGAAGAACTTCAAGATGAATGAGAGAACATTTTTTGCATATAATTCTTTTCTTTGCTCAAAATATGCCACTGGAGCAGCAAATCCACAGTGTAAACAGTTCTTGTCAAAAAAACAAGGAAATCACATCTCACATGGTGCTTTGCTGTGTTGCTGCATAAGGTGTTTGGGGCTTTCCTGGCAGTGGGAGGTGGGTGGTGTTTGCAGCCACTGTGCTGGCCTGAATAATGTACCACTTAAAGGTACATTGCTCAATGTATTGCTCAAAACCAGCATCTCCATATTTGGGTCTGCTTTGAGCCCAATTTGGAAAAAGGCAAAAAACTCAGGCAGCCTGGCTCGCCATCACTGCCCACGGGGCATCATCACCCATGGCTCTTTCCAAACAAGGAAAAACAAGAAGGGTGAAATAATATTTTCCTGTAGATCAACCTAAACAGAATTTTCCTCATTTCTCACTTTGCTCCTTGCCAGCCCTATTTGCTACCTGGACAGATCCTTGCTGACGGTGCATTACTTGGAGGTGTACCCAGACCCACACAGGGGAAAATGAGCTCTATCCCAAGGAAAGCCTTCTGTCCAGTAAACAGTAAAGTCCAAAACAATGTGCCAGCACAAGGGCTACTGAGCCTCGGTGTGCTGATTTGCGTTCTTTATTGCCCTACTGTAGGAATGCAATCCCTATACCTTTAGCTGGTGTTCCCTTATAGGGAAAGGGTCTCACTTTACCTTTTGACATATTAAGAAGTGGCTAGAAAGTTCTGTGGATTTCTCTTTGCTATTGGCTCGGAGCCAGCCCAGAAGTGTAGACTGGACACTGGAAATATTACTCAAAGAATGTTATTTCTCATTGGGCAAGGGCCAAAAAGCCCACCTAAGCCATTAGGTATAAAAGAGAGGGAACAAAGGAACTCCACGCTTTTCACTTCTTGCATTTAGGGGTGCTGTAACAGCAAAGAGTTTGTCTCTGTGCTGTATTCGGCCTTCTTATTTTGTTTTTGTATTATTTCCCATCTTTATTAAAACCACCTTTATCTTTCAAAGCACCCATCTCGCTCATTTTTATAGCCACATCTCTGCAAGGCTGGCCCTCAGATGTGTGGGTCTAACCCACACCCTACCTGCTGGAGGGGAGGAGGAGGATGAAGGGGGAGTTGCACGCATACCTGCCAGGGTGGCCCGGGTGGTGGGGCCGGTGTCGCGCGGTACCAGGACCTCGTGGTAGTGCTCCCCGGCCAGGGTGCTGTAGACCACCCTGTAGCTGTGGGCCTCGGCCTCGCTGTTGTCCCAGGCCAGCTCGAGGCTGCCGGGGCTCCGCGACCCCACCCGCAGGTTCTTGGGGGCATCGATCTCTGCGCGACACAAGGGAAGAGAGGCACCGTCTCACCGCCGGGAACACACCCCGCAGCCTTGCCACAGTGAGACACCAGGGGAGGGGTACATCCCACCAGTGGGTGGGACATCCAGGAGGTCCCAGGTGCGTCCCCTCCTCCCCAGAGCATGTCCTGGCAGGAGGGGCTGGAGTATTTGCTCTCACTTCTTGCTCAGCACAGATTGCGGGATGCCACCCAGGAGAGTGATGTAAAAGCTGGGCGCTTGCAGCATCCTCAGTAAGCTGGTTTGGCAGCTAATTCCATGGCTTTTCAAAAAGAAAACTCTTTCCCCCCATATTAGAGTACGAGAAATTAAGGCACCATGATTAAGAGGAAAAGGGCTGTGTAGTAGCCATACACTGGCCTGAACTGCTCTTAGAAGAAAACCCTGAGCATGTTTACAGGCTCATTCACACTCAGACATTGCCCAAAGGGTTTGTTTATTGATGCTGCTTAGGCTGTGTACTGAATCTGCTCTGGTTTGCACAATAAATCCCTCTGGTGAGCAAGAGCCTGGGGCTGGGCACCAGCACACAGTGGGTAATGGTCATGGATCTGAGTTTGGGAGGGCATTTTTATGTTGCCTTTTAGAAATAAAACGAGGAAGGCCAACACAGCAAATCAGTTGGGGCAAGCATCTCGTCCGAAATATTTATCCATAGAGATATGCACACACACAATTCACGTACCACAGTTATTACAGTAGGAGCCTCACATCCAGCAGTAATGTACATGAAAAATAATTTATATACCATAAACCAGCACGGAAATACACACTCTGACTCCTCCTTTATGGCACGGTAAATTAAATCTGTTAGCTATCTGCAGGCTTAACATTAATTAAAGTTTTACTGACCAGTTAGGGTGTTCAGAGAAGATATAAAATAAGATAACCATGTTTCTGGCTGTGCTGGTTTCAGCTGCTTGACTGCTGATTCCTTGGTCAAGGCACCTGCCTTGGCTCTTGATGCTGAGTGGGAGCAAGCGTCACCTTGAATTCAGACGTGTGCTGAGCATTTTGGTGCTTTCAAGAATTGTGCATTGAGCTATGGGCACTCGTAAGGACATAAACTGCTGGGTTGGAGAGTTCTAAGCTGTGGGTCTGAACAGGCACTGGAGCTGGTGCGGATGCATGTCCCAGGCACGTTCAGCCTTGATGCTGCAGCAAGACATGGCCAAGATGGGGTTGGCTTGGGGTTTATCATCTAAATGTGGGGGGTTGAGTCCATCCATGCCTGGTCACTGCCATCTGGGATCACCTGGACTGCCCTGGGGACCATATGAGCATCCCTGTGGGGCACAGGGGATAAAGAGGGCCTTTTGCACTGGAGGCTTAATGGCTAAACAGCCACTAGCAGCAGAGGGGCAGAGGGCAGTTTTAGGGTGTGTATTTTAGGATGAGCCAAATCATTTGCTCTGCCCTACTCTGTGACGGGATGCAAGGCACCTGCATTCAGGTGTCTCCATTCAAACCTGCATCTTAACCATGGTGTTTTCATTCCAATTCTTCCTCCTAGCACACCCCAGCTCACTTGTGTCAGGGGAAAACCAGGTATCACTAAACCCCAGATGCAAAAACCCCTCTGTTTTTCCTCTGGATCAAACAGGACAGCCCACCTGCAGATGGGCAGCAAGCCATCCACCCTTGCTTGCCAGAGGCTCAAAAATTCAGTTCTCCCAGGAAGGCCAGCTTAGCTACCTGTGGTGAAGTGGGCAAAGGCGGGCTGGCTCTCGTTGGCACCCCGGAGGGCGCTGACGGCGAGGTGGTAGCGGGCGCCGGGGCGCAGGGCCTGCAGGGAGTACTGGCTGAGGGGGGGCTGCAGGCGGAAGGTGGTCCTGCCGCCCTCCCCGTCCGCCAGCCCGTACTTCAGCAGGATGGCGTCCACCTTGGCGCGCGGCGGGCTCCACTCCACGAAGGCCACCGTGTCCGACACGTCCCGCACCAGGATCTGCGTCGGGCCGTCGATGACTGCGGAGGAGGGAGGGGGGGAAACGGGCACCTGTTATTTTGGGAGAGTTGGGTGGGGAAAGGTGGGAGCTTTGGGGACGCTGAGGTTCAGGGATGCTTCAACCTGACCTTCAAAGCGGCTGGAATTAGTGTTTGGGGGCAAGAGACATGACCGTGACCCCAAGGTGACGCTGTTGTACACCACAACGACACAAGACTCTGACTTCAGGCGGCTGAAAATGACTCCTCTGTTTTTGGGATGTGTCTCCCTTTTTATACTGTTCTACACAGACCAATTCGATTGGTGAAGCAAAGACAAACCTCTTTAATCACATTGGTCAGACCAGAGGGACATCAAGAAGTCCCTCCTAGGGAAAGAAAGTAAACATAGTACAGTTACAAAAACATGTCTCTTGTTTACAAAAAATTCCCTGGGAAAAGAATTTCAGAAAACCAAAACATCTCAGGAACAAACCAGGGCTACACCAAGGTACTTAGGGGCTTTGGTCCTCATGGGTTCCCAGTCCCTTGTCCCAATCTCCTGGCTCTCTCCTGAGCCCTCTCCACTTTCTGTGAACACCAGAGCAGGACCCAGCCGCTGTCTCATTGATACCCATTACAGCTATAATGCAAGTCATGCCCTTCTCTTGAGCTGGTTGTCAGCAAAAATTCTTCCTTAGTCTTTTAAGGTGGCATTTCCCAGGATATAAAACTCCTATATCTAACTGCAACACACTTTCTTTGCTCTTAGATAGCGGCTTGTACTTTTGCACTGAAAAACGTGTAATTTTCCTTTGTGCCCCATTCTTCAAGCTATCCAAACAATTTTTATTGATGTTCTACTACTCAATTTACTCTTTTCTGAGCCTTTCCATCATTGGCAAAATTTATCAGCAACAGTATTATGTCTTTTGAAAGGTGTTGACAATGTGTTAAATAACGTGGGGCCAAGGACAAGATCCAAGCATTGAGAACTGAGGAATGTCTCTAGAAATGTTCCTGCTTTGGTGCCAGCTCCTGGTTTGTCCTTAAACTGAGGGATCAGCTCATAAAGCTGTTGGGTCTTGGCAGTGGTAAGAGAGGAGAAAATGCAACTGCTCTGCTGAGTCTTCATAACTAACTGGGTGTGGAGCTATGGTGGCTGTCCAAAAAACCTTTCCAATAAAAGGATTTTAGCTAAAGTCATACCAAGGATGTACTGGGAGACCTTTTTGCACTTTTTTTTTTTTTTTTTCTCTGAGATTTGGGCCCTTCCTTCCTCCACATCCCCCAACACTCAACCTCTGGACATCCTGGGCTCAAGCCTGGCTGATGGATGCTTTGAGTCCAGCAGGACTTAACCACTGCATGGATGGATGGATGGATGGATGGATGGATGGATGGATGGATGGATG
>JANPWX010000118.1:1334126-1385700 GCA_024734555.1 Trochalopteron elliotii | reverse complement strand
TGGATGGATGCATGGATGGATGGATGCATGGATGGATGGATGCATGGATGGAGCCAAGCCTTGCTGTTGCTCCTGTGCCATGGCAGTGCTTATGCATGAAGCCTATTGGGCAGCCTGTTTTATCACTTAGATGGTCACAAGGTGGGTGAAAAAGCCCACTTTGGTTCTGTAATTTAGACTATACCACATACACATATAGGTAATATACTGCATATCTTAGAAAATGACACTATAGAATAAGGGTCCGCTGAATGCTCAGGGCTGGAAGTTCTGGGGGATGAGCACATGGGCTGGGGTGGGAAGGAGCAGGGAGGGTTAGAAAAAGACATGGAGGAATTTGGAGTAGTGAGGTGAGGTCTGGGGGCAGAACAGCAGAGGAGGGAGCACAGCTGGGAAGCCCAGTGTTCAGGTAGGAGCTGGCTGTCCAGCTTGGCCAGGACCAGGTCATGCATATCATCAATCTCCAACTACATCGTGTTGGCCAGTCATCCAGGTGATCCACTTAGTTGTTTGGCATAAAACCATGCCTTTGCTGCCTGATCCTGGCACAAGGTGTTGAGGAAGAACAAGGGTGATGGAGATAAAGCTCTGGGGGTGCTGCAGAGGAAGGCAGACACACCAGCACAGGGATCCTTCACAGAGCACAGATCCGGGAGCCCACCGCTTCACCTGCACTCCCTACAAAGGTCAACCCTTGAGTTTGAAGTGCCAGCTTCTATTGTTGCTGACTTCCCAGGGAAAGGAAGTTTCGGGCTTGACCAGGAGATGTCTCTATTCAGCCACGTCGAGCTAAAAGCGGCGGCAAAGCAGGAGGAGAGGACTGTGCTGGGGAAGCTCAGACCTGCAACAAACTGCTGCGGTGGAGGGACCCTCCCTTTACTCTCACCGCTGCCTCAATTAGCAGCACCTTATTACAACCCTCCGGCGGCTATTTAAGTGCTGTTTCGTTTTGGAACAGCTCAGATGGAGGTAGGAGACGTCTGCCTGGTTTTCAAAGCAGACTGCAAGAGATCTGGTGTGAAGAGCCTCTTCTCCCCCATGAGCTCTGCCCATCACTGCATCTCCTTCAGCAGGAAGACCCAGCTGATTTTTTTTCTGGTCTACAGGATGGACCAGTGAGTGGCCAAACAAATTGGTTAGGAAGGGACATGCTGTTGCTCCTGGTTCTCTGCCCTGCTGCCTGATTTGCCTGAATAGGTGGAAGTTGAGGGCATTTAATGGCACAAAAGCAGGTGGGAGTTTTAATCTGTTGTATTTGAGTAAGTAATACATTTGTAGATATATTTCTTGAGGGCATCCAGCCTCCAAAATGTGAGATTAGCAGAGAAGAATAATTTATCCAGATATACAAAAAAAGCAGAACTGAGTCTTCACTCCCAACCCCATTAACCTGGCCACGCTTTCTGCACTTGTAGCAATTTAAGAGAGAGAGGGACAAAATACTGCACGAAGAAGCTGTTGCTGCAGTGTTTGGGCACCTGGGTGCTGTCAGCTTCATCCCTGCCCATGCAGTGCCAGGTGCTCTTGCTGATGGGACTTTATTTTTGGGACCAAGCCCTGGGCACTGTTGTGCTGCCCCCAAGGCAGGTTCACTCACGGGTTGAGACGCTGTCGGAGGTGGGAGGGCTTCTGGCTTGTTCCTTCAGGGCCACAAGGGTGACAGTGTACTCCTCCCCTGGCTTCAGCCCCGTCTGGTTGAAGGTGGTGACGCTGCTGGGGAGCTGGGCAATCACACCACCCTCGTTATTCTGTCAGGGAATGAAATAAGCATTAACTCTCCCCCACCAACTGGTGTTTTGAGGGGACTGATGCACAGAGAGGAAGTGCCCCCCATCCTTCCACGGCCCAACTTTGCATCCCCAAATCATATTGCCACCTTGGCACACCCCACTATGAAGGGAGAAGCCTGGAATGAAGTCACCCACCAAGCATGGAGTACTCATGTTGTTGGGCTGCAAAATCCTCCCCCATCCCTCCTCCCTCCCCAGCTTCTGTATTTTGCCATTTGTGCCTCTGCTGTTCTCCAGAAGAGGAAAGATGACTAAACCAAAGCCTTGGCTAGATTTGTTTTTCCTGCTCCTCAGGTGCCAGGAGGCTTTTGTTGCTGATGTATAGGTATGAAGCTGTGAGGTCTTTATTTTGCCATCCCCTGCTTTTTAACCATCTTTAGTACACTCATTTATGCCTTGCAGTTTTGCCCTGAAAAACTGTAAGTCTTTAAACAACTGCACGTGTCACCTTTCCTGCCAGTGTTTGGACAAAGGATCTTTTCTTGCTGCTGTCTTCACTAATAACATGCTAAACAAATCTTTGCACATAACTCTCAATTCATATTCATCTCTTTTCTCATTAAACAGGAAATCTTCCATTTTAGCCATCAATTGCCATTTTACCTTTCCTAATTTTCTTTGCTGAATCTGTCTTCTCTTTGTCTTTTTCCCACCCCATCCCCAGTGCAGGCAGCAGATGGGCAATCCTGCCTGACCCAGCTTTTGTGGGGGTGAGAGCATCATGGAGACCATGGAAGGAGAGTGGAAAGAGCTCTGCAGGAAGCTCGATGAGCTGCTGAGGACCAAATTAGCATCTTCTCACCCAGTTTTTGGGGAGACAGGGAGGTCCATTTTTCTCACAGAGGCTCTGATGCTGCAGTTATAACTCTGTTGTTTTTAGCCTTTGGGAACTGGGTTTATTTGAGGTGTGGCAATGTTTTGCATGTACCCAAGCAAGCGCTGCTTGCAGGGCAGTTAAGGACACAGCACCCTCTGCCTAATTTTAGGGGAAAAGCCGATGATGGAGACTCAGGGGTGGCCAATTTTGGCAGCTGATGGGCAGGAGCATGACTGTGACTTTATGTTTTGACTCATGGATTTGAGAACTTTAAAGCCCAGTGAGCTACATCCCTTGCCTACCCAAGACCCTGCATCCAGGAACAGCCATCCTTTTGCATCTTATCTGCCTTTAAACATTTCCATGTATTTTTAAGCTTAAAAATGGAAAAGAGAACTAATGGTTTGCATTTATCTGCTTCAGGGGTATGCTGTTCAGCTTAATTCCTGAGTAATAGTGAAATGTTTGAAAGAGCTGTTTTTTCCTACCAAAAGCTTTTCTCTGATACTGCTATATTTTTCAGCTTTAATCCTGAATGACCACCTGATGGTGACTGAAAATTATCCCAGGGTCTACACCTGCATTACCTGAGCTTCAAATTCTGACACAATCTGCATGTGGATGTAGCCAACATTGCATCAAGAATCGTCCAGCAACTCTTTGGAAATGAGAGAATTGAGTTATTTAAGGCAGTTGGGCCCTTGCTTTGTGCTGTGCAATGATACTTTATAGTTAAGAGTATTTAAAACTTTCAGGCCAAATTCTGCAGTTCTCCATTGCCCAGAGCTGCCTTTGATTCCAGTGAAGGTTTTGTACAAGTGAAAACATCATAATTGAGCCCTTAATCAGCATTTATTTTACTGCTGGGGCTTGAATACTCTTGTAAAGAGGCTCCATATACAATCGAAGCTATACTTATGGCTAAATGGTGTAGAAATTATGAATATAGATTAAATACTTGATGTACCATTTTTGTTGCTGCGCACAGAAAACACGGGGTATTTAGGGCAACATTTTTTTATCCTTTCATCTTTTCTGGCACGATTTCTACCTGCTCGTCACTGTGATTAAAATTCCATGGCAGGAATTAAGCGTGCGTGTGACTCGGGGATATTGAAGGTTGTTGTCTGAGAGCCAGCAGCTGCTCCCTTTGATCCAGGCTGCTTTGGGGAGCTTAGTGTGGAGAGCAGGGCAAGGAAGAGGAGGAGGAGGAAGAGGAGAAAGAGTCATTGCAAAGGAGATGGAAAGGAAAAAGAGGTAGCAAGGCTGGAAGGGGTTTTTTTCCCATCACTGGATTTTTTGGGGGATGTTTCTTTGAGGACGTGTATGGCTTGACACAAAAACTAATGGGGAAATGCAGGCTGGCAGTGTCTGGGCAGTCTGACGTGCAGCACACAAAAGGCAAACACAGGCTGGGTATTTTGGGAAGGGGGTAACTGGAAACTGATCAGGATCCACTCACTGGGTGCTTTCAGGGTGCCGGGGTGTACCCTGCAGTGCCATGGGTGTGGCAGCAGTACCTTGGGAATGAAGCTGATCTCCCAGCCGTCGAAGGGGAAGGAGAAGGGCTCCCACTGCACCTCTGCTGTCGTCTCTGTGATGGTCTTGAACTTCAGCCCCTGTGGTGTGGCCAGGTCTGGAAGGGAGCAGGGGAGTGGTGAGCAGAGCGGGGTGGGTGTGCACATGCTGTTGCACCCACCCTGCTCCCTGTGGGTATTTTGTTATCTGGGCAACAAAAACAGGGAAACTTTTGGTACTGTTGACAAAATTCCTTTTTCCCTGCTCCACATGGGTTGAAGGGAAAAGAGGGAAATGCCTGCACCTATGGACACTGAAGCATCCCACTGCACTATTGTGTGAACAGAGTGAACAATGGAGTTGCAAAGGGGTGTCTGGATAGTTTCTGGTTTTTCCCTGCCCTCTGTATCCTTAGTCTCCAAGAAACCCTTCTGGAAGCTGGCATTACAGCTTGATACTCCTGTTTTCCTCTGTGCATCACAGTCCTGGTCAGGACTGTGTTTCTCCTGAGACATAGCAGCATCCCCTCTTGCTGCACTATCTCCTGTATCATGGCATGTCATCACAGGGAATTATCTGTTCAGGAGTAGAAGGAGAACCTGAGATTTCTGTGTTATATTGTAGTATTTTCTCTGAGGAAAAAAATGTAATGTTTTGGGCCACATTCTGTGGGCTTCCATCAAACTCTGGAAACTTTTTCTTCTTTTTAGACATCCAGGTTTTTTCATCCAAACTGAGTCTTTCTGAAGAGGGTGGACACATTTCCTTCTTTCCTATATCCCCATACAGATACAATTTTTTTCCTTTTTTTTTTTTTTCCTTTTTTCTTTCTTTTTGAAGGCTCAAGTTTCTGCTGCTAGAAGGGTTTTATGGAAAAAGTGAGCCAGCCTGAGCATCCCCTCAGAATACATGGGTAGCAAGTGACAAATGCAGTAGGATACTTACTAGTCATCACCTTGGAGGTAACGGGGATGCTGAAGATGTCACTGATGACTGCATAGATGCTAACATTGTAGGCAACACCAGGCTCCAGATCCGTGATGGTGATGCTGCTCCAGTCCCCAGGCACCCTCTGCTGGAGCTGGGTGCCCCCGGGCACGGCGGGCTGGTACGAGACGACAAACTCGGTGGCTGCCCCGGGGCTGTCCCAAGCCAGCTCGATGGAGCTGTCGCTGATCCCCGTCACCCGCAGGTTTTCAGGAGGAGACACTGGTGGGAAGGGCAGAGGTACAGAGAGTGTCAGGGTGTGTGTGGTTATTCTCCACCCCTGTGGGAGGGTGTGCAGGTCTGCTGGTGGGACATGGGCACGGGCTGGGGGTTATGTGCTGTCTGTGGTTGTCTGAACAGCTATGGCAAGGTAAAGGCTCAGGAGGACCTGTTGCACTAAGGGTTTAGCCCCCATGTTGGGATGAACCTCACTAGCTTTTTGCTCACTTCTCAAACTTTTGTCCATGGTGTCCTTGGGGACAGGGACAACGGGGAGGGCAGCCACACTGTGGAGCCTCAGTGTGTCCTAAGTGATGCGCTCTGCCGGGTATGGATTTCTCCCAGGCTTCACGGCGCTCCTATGGGACTCTGGGCACCTTGAAACCTTTGCTTATCCCAAGTCTGGCTGTGCTCACATATCCCCCCTCTACCTGCTGAGCAGTCCTGCCCGTCATAGCCTTCCTCGCAGACGCAGAGCCCATCCCGGCAGAGCCCGCGGCCGCTGCAGGCGTTGGGGCAGTGCAGCCTCCCGCAGTCCTCGCCGGCGAAGCCCTCCTGGCACACGCAGGTGCCGTTCACGCAGTGGCCCCGGCCCGAGCAGTCGCGGGGGCAGCGGAGCTGGGAGCAATCCTCCCCGGTGAAACCCTCCTCGCACACGCACTCGCCGTCCACGCAGAGCCCGCGGGAGCCGCAGCCGGCGGGGCAGCGGAGCTGGGAGCAGTCCTCGCCCCCATAGTCGTTGTCGCAGATGCACTGGCCCTCCAGGCACACGCCGCGGCTGGAGCAGCCCCGGGGGCAGCGGGGCTCGGAGCAGTTGCTGCCCGCCCAGCCCTCCATGCACACGCAGCTGCACGACTCCAGGCTGAAATTCCCGTGGCCGCTGCACTGCGGGATGTAATCCAGCTGCCCTGCAAGGATGCAGGACCGAGGGTCAGAACTCACTGAGTGGGAGGTGGAAAAAGGTCAGTTATGGTCTTAGGTCGGCCCTCTGAAGGGCTGGAGAAGGGGGATAGGTGTGGGGCAAGGAGGGGATAGCCCTCCCTCTGAGCATGCCCAGCTCCGGCGAACTGATGGCTTTAGGGCTGAAAGGGGAAGAATTGGTTGTACGGGGTCGTGGTGGGTGTGGGTGGATCTTTCCCTAGGGAGCAGTGGCCTCTGTAACTGTGGGTGCCATCAGCCTTGTGCTGGTGCAGGTGCTCCCTTTTGTTTCTCTCCAACTCAGCACTCACTTGATAGGAACTTCCCTAGACCTCTTACTGGGAAAAATCCCTTCCCTGGCCAAACCCTCTGCACCAGCCATGACTCTTCTGGTTTCACGTCTACCCACTTCTCCCTTTTATAGAGAGAGATCCCCATCTGCTCTGTCTCCTATACAAAGTAGGAGATGGATGTCATCTTCATCCCTATCCTGGTGAATCTGATGAAGACAGAACTGTTGGCTTTGGGCACAATGAGGTTGTGGAAAAGCAGGGACAGCACATGGGCTCTGTGGCCAGCACCTCTAAGGCCCCTCTTTCCCTGGCAGCCTTGCACACCTCTGGGGTGAGGAGGGATGATGAGGATGAAGGCACCGTTCACTGACACTGCTAATGCTCCTCTGTTTTGCCCTGAAACGGAGCCATTGCTCCAGCTAAGGGTTTATCCCAGGCAGGCTAATTTTTCCTTGCTGATTTTTACTGCTTTTCCTCATATGAACCAAGGAGGAACAGAAACCCTTTCTGTGCTTCCTCCAAACTGTGGAAACCTTTGCACCCCAAAGACCCCCAAGCCCCAGGACTCTGTCCCCACCTAAATTTTCCATCCTAGCTGACCTTTGTGAGCAGCTCTTCCAATGGGGGATGTAGCAGATGCCCATGTAAAATCAGCTCAGTTACATGCTGTGCCAGACAGATCCATTTGGGTTACTTTGCAGGACAATTCCCATCCAAACTGCAAATACTGGGAATGCCAGTCAAGACCTCTTCGGATCTCAGCCTCTAGTTAAGTTTTCAAAAGATGAGAGAGGATGCTTGTAAGTGTGCTGGAGGAAAGAGGCTTTCCTCAGGAAAATGCCTTGGGTGGTGGGGTAGGGATCTTGATCTCCTTTGCAGTGCAGTGAATTGAAAGCAACTCTGGTAAAAATAAATGAAATTACTCCAGTTTTAGCTTGGCACATCTGTGATGGGAACGGGGACTCCACCAAGCAATGAATGTTTAATGGGACTGTCTGCGTATGTTGCAAGTAACCCAAATAGGCCCATCAGAGTTTCAAATTAATTCCTTGAAAACAGGTTTTTCCCATAGCATTTCCTACGTGATTTTAACCCTCACTTTGCACAGACTACTGTTTCCTGTTTTGTCTTAGTTATTAATGCAGCTGATCAATGTAGCATTGGGAGGGATGTGGACTGAAGCCATGGCTGGGAATGCATTGACATTGAATGCATTGACATCTGTCATGGCCACATGATAGATGCCAGCCCAAGCCACCCTGATGTGTGTCCATCCTTGTTTCTCCCTCCCTGACCAACACACCTTTGGTGGAACTCTTGACCTGAGCATTGATTACACCCATTTCATTTTAATGTGTCCTACACATAGAGGTGTTGGGATACCACTGGAAAAATCACACTAATAGCTGCAAAACTTAAAAAAAAAACCCAAAAAAAACCAGTGAGTATTGGGGGTAAAAGGGTTGCTTTTAATTTCTCTTCCTTTCTCTTGCTGTTGGTGTGAAAAGCAGTTTTCCCTTGAGAAGATGCCCTGTGTTGTTCTCCTTGCTTAGTGTTTTCTTCCCTGCAAGGAGCCCTGCTGCGTTGAAGCCACGAGCAGGGCTGGGCTGCATTTGGTATGGATGCCCTTTGAGACAGCCCCTCTTCCTCGAGATAAGGAAAACTCACTATGGTGTCTCCTGCATGGAAGTGCAGCTGCTAGCCCAAACCTTCCTGACCAATCTCATTTCAGCTGAATGCTGCTTTCCTGACCCTGAGGGACAGCTGAGGTCAAACGAGGGGCTGCCTTTAATGGAGTAGCCCCAATGGGACCTCTTGGAGGTCTCCACAAAAGCACAGCTTTTTATTCAGATGAAATATGCTGATGGCTTTGTGCCATTTTTTTAAGATTTTGCTTGCTTGTTTAATGTATTTTTTAATCCTTTTTTTTTTTTAAACTCAGCTTTTCAGATGTGTTCAGTCCCCCTACAAGAGGGGGAGTGATGAAGGGGCTTATTGCCAACTCCCATGGGGCTTCCTTCAGCCCAGGGACAGCTTAGGAGAGCAGCAGCTACATCTCTGCTCCCTGTCCCACAAGCAGTCTAAGAGTAGTGGAAGGACTGCAGAGTTGGGAGATCCCCCTGCTCACCCCTAACCAGCTGTAATTTCATCCCTAAAGGGGATTCAGCTCTCTCCCCATTACGGAGTTTTTGCAGCAAGTGAGGCATGGGCACTCAAGTGATCAAAGCCTCCCGGGGGTTTTCCTGCCTTAGAGGACTTAAGCTGTTTTTTCACTAAAGCCACAGCCCCATCATGGATAAACATTGATGTTCCTGTGTCACTACTCTGAGTGGCATCCTCAGGTTTTGTATTATTTCTCCTGCCTTTCTCTCAAGCCCTCAGTCCCCAGCAAGAGCTAACAGGATGGCATTACTACCTGTGGCTGCATTTTCTTGGCAGCAATTGGAGGTGCATTGGTCCCGGAGGATGGAGACCTCCCTCTCCAGCATCTCAATCCTGCTGAGCAGCTCCTGCAGGGATGGGAGGGAGGTGGAGCACTTGCAGGCCTGCTTGGGCATGTTTATCCTGTGGGTGAAGGTGACCTGGCTCTCGCTGTCGGAGGTCTGCTCCGTGTACTCTGCCAGCCGCTCGTCTTCTGAACTCACCTCCTCGGCCGACGACTTGAACATGGATGAGCAGCAGCTGTCCAGAGGGATGTTGATGTTGTAGATGTGGTGGAAGACCATGGGCTGCTCTTTGATGGGTGGGCTGCAGTTGGCAAGGCCACCTGCCTCATCCACTGCTGTCCTCTCAGCTGGTTCTGTTGTCACCTCCAGCCGGCACTCAAAAGGCCTGAGGACAGCACCCAGCAGAAGCAAGTTGAAGCTGATGACCACATTCCTCAGGACCAGGTTTTCACCATCAGTCCCCATTTTCCTGGGAGAGGGAAGAGCCTTCCAAGCCAGTCTTGGTCAGCCGAGAGCGGGGAGGACCTGGGAACACAGAAGCAAAAGAGCGTGGTTGGTGTTATGTAGCAGTGATTTTAGATGGTGTGCTGCTATTTCCCAATAGGTATTTCTCAGTAATATTTCTCAATAATATTTCTCCTGTGGAAAAGCTGCCTGGGGGGAATTCAGGCAAAGCAGTCAAGCCCACACATCACACACGCCACGGCTTGCCCAGCAAAGAGAGGCAAGAAGGGCTTTTGTGTGATCAATTCCAGCTAGGCTTATTCCAACACCCTGAAGGGAAATTAGGAACAAAAACCTGGCCATGTGCTGTGCACAGGGCTAAATAGGGGTCAGGAACCAATGATTTGAGGGTATAGGGGCAGTACAAAGGGCAGGGCAAAGGTCAATGACCTGTAGAGAAGACAGGGTCGGCCACCAGGGATACCACAACCAATGGGGAAGCAGGGAAAGAAGAAACCACAAGATTTAGGGGCATCAGGGGAGAAGAAGACTGGGGTATTAGACAGTGTGGCAAGGCACCATGGGGGAGGTCTTTTCTTTCAGCTTGGCTGGAAACTCTGTGGTAGATCTTTCCAGGTTGGGACACTGGGAATTCCCTTGAGGGGTTTGAGGGACTCCACAGCGTTAGCCTCCAAACTGTGCTCAGCATAGAGAGGCAAATCTTTCTTAGCAGTTATCTAGACACATGTGGTGCTGACTTGACCCACATGCAGTCCTGCTGACTTTGGTGGAGCCTAAATCAACCCTGAATGGAACCCCCATGGCTGGTGGGAGGACCTTGTCATAGATATATATATGAACAGTGACAAAGACAGATTCTTGTTGTTACTGCTTTTTTATTTAGGAAACAATCAATCTGGTACTATCAAAGCACCAAGTACTCATCTCTGGGCCACCTACCACATCCTACTTTGCCACCCTCCGTCAGTGCCATAACCTTGAGCAATTGCTATCTCTTGCTTCTAATGGCCCTCCTGCTCTGGAGCTCCTCTCCAGCTCCCTGGGGAACATCTCTGCCTCCCTCATTACCCTGCTGCTGAATGAAAATATATGTTTGCTGGTTTCTCTCCAATGACACCTGGAACTCTGTTGGTAGGCACTCCTTTTTTTTCCCCCTGTTTTTAGGAAAAGCAAGAAAAATGGTAATAACTCTGCAGTGGGGTGGCTGGGATCATGCTCACAGAAGACAGGCTCTTTAAGTGGCAATTTGGGGCTGCATTCTCAGACCCTGACTCCCTCAAGTTCTCCTCTGCCTTCTGGGCTCTCTGCTGGCTCCTGGGTGGCCCTGGCTGACCCACAGAGAGACTCCTTGTCCCTGCATAATGGGGCAGCCGTGACGGGGGAGGGCACAGGGACTAATGAACACTGGCTGCCTTTGATTGACTCGTTGGTGTTCAAATCTCAGCACTCCCTCCCTGGCCTCTCGCTTGGCTTTTTGTGTGTGCTCAGGGTGGAAGTAATTGTGGCCATGAGCCAGCTGCTCCGAGCCAGGCCAGTGCTTCAAAGGAAGACTCCTTGCAGGATTACAGGAGCAGCTTAAACATAGGGAAATGAAATCCTTCCTCTCTCCCTCTTCAGATCCAACCTGCCTCCAGAGAGAGGTCAGAGCCTGTTTGTGAGCACAGCTGGATGGGGGGAGAAGAGTTCCATGTGGATGCAGGAATGAGGGAGTGGGAGATGGATGGTGAGTAAAGCAGGGTGAGCAGATACACAGGGCGATTGCTCGCTAATGACAGTGAGCAGGGTGGTTGGGTAGTTAACGACTCCGTAACCCATAGACTGAAAGCCATTCATTTGCTGGTAGGAACTGCCAGGCTTATTGATCTGAATCTCTTTGTCAGGACATTTATTACAGCTGCCCAGCTCTCGGTTCTGAGTGGCAAGTCATGGCATTCCCCTCCTGCCCCTTGGGCAGGGCATGATGCTGTGGGAATCATGTTGGCATCCCTGGGGCACGATGCTGCAAAGATTTCTCATAATATCATTGGTTGGCCTCTTAGTTGTGAAATGGTGAAAAATCACCATGGTTCAAGCTGACCCTGGCTCAAACCAGGCTGAATCCACAGGGCAGTTGGATGCTCCTTAGTGTCCTCCAACCCAGAGCAGGCCACACATCCCTATTAATGCTCAACTTCTTCCCAGAGGCTTGGGCTGACAGCTCTGAAGCCCTCCCAAATTTGTGAATGCATTCCTGAGCTCTGTCATCTCCATTCCCTATCTGGTCCGGCTCTGTCTCCTGCTCCTTGTGTCAACAGTTTGCTTTTCCCTAAAGGACCCATCGCAGTGAGCTTAGCCAGGTTGGGTTGGGAGAGCTCTGGGGCTGCATGAACAGTCTGACAGCTTGAGTTGTGTCTACCTGGGAAGAGAAGTTGCATGAACATTCCCCCTTTGGGTTCCCTATTTTCCTGTGCTCCCGATGCTTCCCAGTCCAGCTCACACTGCAGTGATGGAACCATTAAAAACCATTGACTGGGGGACAGATATATATATAACAGACTGTATATTTTTTCTCCCTCCTTCACAAGTAAAAGAAGCCAATTTCAGCGTCATTTAATGTGTAAAATTGGTTCCATTAGAGCAAATTTACCTAGGTCTCTTTTAGTCTTTTTGTAAAATTACTTTGTTGTCCCCAAGTTTGGATAAAACTCCCAGCTGGTGGCCTTCTTGATGGCTTTAATCCTGTCATCCCCAGAAGTGGCCTTGGAAAACTTCCCACCCAGGGCAGGCAGTGAAGGCAGCTTTGAGCCCATCACTTTCCTGGTGTCTGATGTCAATGTCCTTCTCCTTCACTTTCTGCTGGACTGGGACAATGCCTCTCTATTCCAGAATGGCCTCTATGTAACCAGGACAGGACACCTGATCTCCAGTTGCCTCTGGCACAGCACAAGCTTGGGGCTGCTTCTATATTTTACCAGACCTGGGTACCTTTGGTTTGTTTTGCTCTTTTTTCCCCCCCTTCAATTGCCCTGAAACATGGGTGTTTGAATTAAAGTTCAAAGTAAAGAGTTACTACGATTAATTATGAAGTTTGGCAGGCATTGAGCTTTTGGCTCCAAAGCATTTCAACTTTGGGGAGCTGTGAAAGAACCAATCTGCTGCAATTTCTCTGTAGTGTTCAATAAAAAATACAGACAATATAAAACTGAGAAAAATATTTGAGGGTTTTGCCAAACATATACCACAGCAAAAGCTCTCTCTTTCCCTTCCCATCAGCATCTCTTCATCCAGGATTTGTGCCTTATGGGCCAGCAAAGGAAGAAATATAAAAACCCTATTAAATCCACAGTGCATCCAGCCTAATTATATATTTTCAGTTATTTTTACATTTTGCTGATGGGCTGGATCTGTGTGAGCAGCTTTCTGAGAACGAATGCAAAAAAGGAACCCGTGTGTGTGGATGCTCAGAGCAGCTGTGCTGAGAAAGTCATTAATGGTGTGGCAGTGGTTTGGGGGGCTGGGAGGGAACAGCATCTCCCCAAAATGCAGCACAGGGTCCCCCAGAAGCATCTGCAGCCCTTTTTTTATAACTTAGCAATGTGAATGTAGCAAATGCAAACTGGGTTTTTGCAGGATGGGTGCAGAGGCATCACATCTGCACAATGAGTATGATGCCAGCAGTTTTGTCTCTGGCATTTTGTGGGGATAGTTTAATATTTGGATGGTCCAACAATATTTCTATTTTCCTGGCAGTTTTGATGAATTGCTTTGGTTAAAAAAAAAAGTCAAATATTGCCTGGGAAGATGCTTGAGAAAGGAAAATATTTGTTTCTTCAGCCATTTATTGTGTATTAAATTTTTTTAAAGTCACTAAAGATGTGAAAATGGAGTGAATTATTTTTTTTGAGTGAGAAACCTTTTAATCCACCCAGAGCATATGAGGATGGATATGTGTGTACATAAATTTATGTATATTTATTGTACTCCCTTTTTCTGAACACCAGGTAAACCCCAAGCCCTGCTGTTTAGTGTAGTTGATCAGTTGGGAAATCAGATCTATTTGGAGTTCAGGCCTGTGCTCATCCTTGATCCTGACCAACAAACCACCAAGAAACAGAGTTTACTGCCTGCTCCCTCGGCATGGCAGAAGCAAGCAGGTATTTGCTAACACCCAGCAGTCCCTGAACCATGTGATTAGAGCTGAGGTGTGCTTCCTGCTCCTGCACAACTGGCAGGAGCCAGACTCTGTGAGGGATTTGTTCCCACTGCTGTTTAATGGTGGGAGTGATCCCAGGGTATGGTGATGCAGGAAGCCTCCGAGTGTGTTATTTGGACTTTTATGTTGGAAAGTGTCTTGCAGGTTTTCCATAAGCCAAAACCAGCTGCTGATGGATGGTTTTCAAGGCTGCCAAAACTACCCTGGAGATAACCAAGTGCTTAGTGCAGATGGTGCCTGTTCCATGTTACAGCAAGATGCAGCCCATGCAGCTTTCCTCTTGGGTTCATGGGGAAGGAAATTCAGCACTATGGTATCCCTGGTTGGCTTCCCAGCCTTAGACTTTTCATTCCAGGGTGATCACACAGCTGGAAAACTGACGTGGGTTGCATTGCAAGCTCTGAATCCCAAGTCTAGAGTTGTTTGGGATCTCCAAAGTGAGGCTGCAGTACTCAGTGGTTTGGGCCAACTCATCATTCCCATCCATCAGCATCATTATTGCCTTGACATTGAAATCTCTCCTGGGTGCCACGTCCTTCAGCCATGGCAGGTGAGGATGTGCACGTGGCCAGGCACACGTTGTCAAGCACTGGCACCCAGGGAAGAGGTGAATCACCATCCTTGGAGGGATTTTAATAAAACTTGTATACATGGCACCTGGGGACATAGTCTAGTGGTGGGCTTGGCAGTGCCAAATCAATGGTTGGACCTTGAACTTAGAGTTCTTTTCCAACCCAGATGATCCTAGGATTCTCAGATCCTATGATGTGTGCCTTGCTTTTGCTTTGCTTTGTGATTTAGCAAGACACTTCTGTGATTTTCCTGTTCCACTGGAAAGAACTTGTGTTGCAGCAGCTGCTAACGAAGAAATAGTGGAAATAATTGGGTCAGCTCCTCAGCAGCTGAAACTGCTGCAGATTTGGTATCACAAGACTGGTCTGCACCAGTAGGATCCTACTGAGCAGATATAGAGATGCAGCATGTCCTGCAGACCAGTTCCCTCCTGCAGCTTTCTGAGAGGAAACAGCACTGGTGCCCAGTTATTACTGATCTACTGGTGTGTAATTTGTCTGTTTAAAAATGTTTTCATGCATTAATTCCAGGGGGAGAGTGAAGGTCCTTTGTGTGAAAGCAAATTAAGCCTTCCCCCTGATCAAGTCCTTCTGCACCCTCTGCTTAACTGCAATCCTTATCACCCCTCTAAACACAGCCTGTTTCAGGATTTTGGGGAAATTAAAGGAGGTGGAAAGCTTAGAGAAGCAAACCATGCACTATAACAGTGGTTGCTTGAAGACTGGATCCTGTCAGCTCATAGGGCTGGAGCTGAGGACCAACAGGGAAACCTGCACCATACCAGAGAAACTCAACTGAGTATTTCCATTTTCCTTCCATGCTGTCACCAAGCAGCCCTCAGAGAGGGAATGATTTCCACCCTGCTGACCAATGACATGTTTAAGGATTAAATACTTTGATGCTTTTACCAGTTTTTCCTAACTATACGAAGATGAAGAAACAGCTCTCCCAACTTCAAATTCTGCCAGTTTAAAAATTCATGCACACCTCTGTCATTGCAACCTACATTATGTCTTGCTTTCATTACATATTCTTTCACTGAATTGCCATGGAATATATCACTAGCCTCTATAAACTCCCACAGGAAAGCAAGCAATAGCTTAGTGCAGAGGTTTTGGGGAGAGACCCCTTTTATTTTCACATTAAGAGTCTGGATCTAGCATGTCTGGCTTCACACCACCTCAACAGCTGTCTCTTATCTGCTCCCCTGCAAAGTATGTGAATCACCAGCTTAAGTCTTATTTTAGAGAGGGTGACAGCTCTAATCTGAGCCTATCCCAACATTTTAAAGAGCAAATTTTGGGTGTCTTCATTTTTATATATATATATTTACGGGTACATTATCATCTCTCCATTCAAACCGAGTTTAACCACACGCCACGAAAGGATTCTTGCTCAGTGCAAAATTTGCTTCTGTGACTGGCTTGCAAAGGTGGGCACCTAATTTTATACTGAAGACCAAAGTGGGTGCCCAATTTGATAATGAAAGCTGTTAGCAGTGAGCTTGGTCTGGCCACTGCCTGTCCCTCGTCACTACTTTCAGCCCCAGTGCCCCGTGGGCAATGCTGGGATGCAGCACAGGCTGCAAAGAGATATGGCACAAGATGGTTAAAGGCTTTCCTCTATTCTCTAACACAAATATGAAGACCTATAAACAGCCATAGTGTCTAGTGTCCCTGAAGGAAGGTGACCCATTCCCCTCTGGGTCCATGTGAACACCCTGGTTCAGTAGTACCTGAAATCCCAGCTCCTGATGGGAGTTGCTACCTGCTAACGCCGAGCTCTTCCATACCAACTTGTGAGGCTGGGCATGTGTTTTGAGTTGTGACAAGTGAGTGTTTGGTAGCCTGGCACTTTGAGCACTAAGATTTGATGATGTTGGAGATGGCCTCAGCTGCCCTGCTGCCAGGACAGCCCTGTCCTTTGCGACTTCCTGCCTGTGCAAAGTGCTCACATCCTGCACTTCACACCATATATTTATTTATTCACACTGAGCTGTGAAATAAATCCCCCCTCAGCAGGCCTGCATGTTGCAGAAGGGTTTATTTCATCCTTACATGGTATCTCTGGGAGTTAAAGGAGTTTAACCAGGGAGAGCTGGGGGCAGAGGCTGGAATAGCTTGTGCTGCTGTTCTCACCAGCACCCCCATTTGCCCATAATGGTGCTTCTGGGGTCATCACTCCTGCCCTGTGCCTGGGGAGAGTTTAACTTCCTGAAGAAAGATTTTGAGAAGGGGCCAGATCTTTCAAGATGCTAGCCTTCAGTGCCAAAGCTCTGCACTGTGTTCCCAAGCCCCGTGATGGCCATTGTCCCTGCCCCAGCAACTCCTGGAGCTCCACTGGAGATGCTTAGAAGCTGTAAATGAGAAATTAACTGCAATTATGGAGCATCACAGGGCATAAATACCCTCTAAATCCTCTTTAATTACATGGTAGCACTTAATTACATGGCAACAAGAATGTAAGCACAAAAATAAATATGATTTCAGTTTTATCTTCGGCAGAGGCACTGGTAATTAATTTTGGAGGGTAATGTAGGACCTGCATGGTGTGAATTCCACTAACACAGTACTGCAGAGGTGCTGCTGCCCAGGACAGACAAACATCCCTTCTTCTCCCTCTCCAACAGCCACAACTTTGTCACTTCTTCCCATTCCCTACTCTCTCATACCTCTGTCTGTCTGTCTGTCTGTCTGTTGATGCACAGGCAGAGCAAATGTCAGGATAAGGCAGGACTGGCCAGTGTATTATTCACTCATCCTCCTGCATGGAGAAAACCAGGCACAAGAACCTCCATGGCTCATTCATCCCACCTCAGTTATGCTGTGAACTCACATCCCATAACCAGCCATCAGGATTTAGATCCCTCTCAGCCATGGGCATGGGGATTTTTTCCCTATTTTCTCCCAGCATTCCACTGGGGTGCCGGCAGCGAGTCCTCGTGCTCATCTGGCTGGTGCTTGGCTGTCATGTTCAGTTAGAGCCTGCAAATCAATCCAGACCTCCTCAGGGCTCAGCTGGAGCAGATGCAAACCCGGCTTGGGATGCTCTTTTGCCAAAATGCTGCCACCCATTACCCCCAGCACAGATCCAGCATATGCCTTGATGGAGATAAAGGGTTGTGCAATGAAGCACAAAGTCACGTCGAAGAACTTGGATGCACCTTAACCTCTGCCACTGTATAATCACCCCGAACACATTTAAATGGAGAGCAGTGCTGTGGATCAGCAGAGGAAAATCCCTACTATTTCCTCAGGTTTTTTAACCATAATTAGTGCCTTGCAGCAGGTTCCCCTGGGAACTCTGAGCAGAAGCCCACAAGAACTCGGCTTGCTTTCAGTAAAAGCAAACCCACCTGCTGAAGTCAAATAAGCACAGTTTTTAACTTGCTCTTCAGTTTGCCAAGTCATTTATACCCTCACCCAAAGTCAAGGGTTCATCTGGTGCATTTTTGCCTTAATTTTCCCTTCACATGTAATTTTACACCACAGAGATGAAGCAGAGCTGATGGGATCACAGTTGAGTATGCTGTGACTTTCCCCCACCTGCTTTATAAGCCCCATACTGGAAAAAATTCAGATTTTCCTATCTTTTTAATGTATTACTCAAACCAAACAGCACGTTACAGCTGATTTGCATGCACATGCAACCTGGCAGGTAGCAGCAGGGATCGTGCTGTTTGAACCTTCCAATAATTGATATTTTCTACTTGCCTTCCCATCGTAATTTCCCTGGAATGTAAAAAGCAGCAGCAGATACTTGTGGAACAGATTTGAGGCTGGAAAAAAGCTGCCACGGTGGAGCTGGATGGAGGGTGATTTTTCGTGGGCAAAGCTTGTTCCAGGCCTCTTTGGGGACCTGCAGGTTCCCCTCAGGAGGGGAACAACCTTTGGTCAGTGACCACAGGGAGCCTGCAAAGATTTTCTATCATGTCCCATTGAAAAGACAATCAAAAAGAGCATGAACAAGCTGGAGCCAGAGGAATGAATCATAGTCCTGCTGCAAAGACTTTATTTGATAAATAATATATATGGAGTTTACAGTGATAACTGCTTTCTTCCCACCCAGGCAGCTGGGCTGGGTTTGGATATATTCCTCCTCCCAGGCAGTGTGACAGACTCTTTTGTCAGATAGGTTAATCTGGGGCTTTTCTCACCACTGGCCAGCCACACGTGTGGGTATGGAAAGGAGGTGGCATTCCCAGACGTGGCAGGGGGAAAGAATTATGCTGGGGGTGCACATCTGGGAGATCTCCTGAGGTTAATGCGTGCCATGGATGTATGGCTGAGAGGAGGTGTATGGCCCTGGCTCTGCAAATGGGTCCCAGCTGCCCCAACACCAGGAGGCTGCACCCTGAACTGCCTGCCAGCCCTGGTCCAGCCCAGTGCTGGAGAGGTGGCTCCCCCATCCCAGGACCAAGATCCTCATCCCACCACTGAAATAATTGGTTTTGTCTTCAAGCATGCTTCCCAAAGAGTACATGGCATCTCCCACAGGTGGGTCCCCTCAGGAAGGATGGGACCTTGGAAGTGACCAGCTAAATCACCTCTGGTTATCCATGAAGGGCACTGGGACAAGGATTATCCGTTGTGATCCCATGCTGCTGGTACAACATGAAGTGAGGTGTTCCCATCCCCTTCCCTGCCCAGTTTTCCTCCCCTTACACCATAACAGCCATCACAATAGGACAGTCCAAACTATGGGCTAGCCCTTGTCCTGCCTCTTGTGGCATCTCAAGACATGGAGATGGGAAAATGGGGGCTGAAATTCAGTCTCTTTAGGAAGCAAAAAAAGGGAGACATTTCCTCTTGCCTCTCTTGCGTTTGGGCTTTTGATGAATAGCAAGAGGGGATAGGGGAGCAGAGAGGAGGACTGTGACCACTCCTGAGCCTCAGAGATCCTGGTGACTCAAGGATTTCCTAACCTGCAAGAGCCTCTCTGGCTTGAGGTAGTGAGAGGGGCTTGCAGGTGTAGGACAGAGCTGGTCTGGGCTTTTAGGATTGGGGTTGTGTACAATAAGTCATGCTGTGGGTGTGCAGTCCAAATCCCAGATTTCTTTGGGTTTTGTCTTCCAGCCAGCTGGGATAGCCTCCATGGACATGTCTGGATCTGAGGAGCTGGCTGGGCACCTGCATGGAGAGTCTGATGCCACTAGAAGAATATTAAAGGGCTTTTATCAAGGCACACCAGAGAAAATACTCCTTAGTCATTTTTATAGCAGGCCTTGAAGGCTTCAGCTGTGATTGGGTTAAAAATAGATTTGTTTCTGTTGGACTTTGGTGGAAAACCTGGGATACCATATTAATGAAGGTAAGTGGGAAAACCCATATCTCTCCCCATTTTAACATCCCTCTGGAAGAACTGAAAATAGCCTCAGCACTTTTACTGCAGAGATAAAAAAGATCCTTGGGAGGAGAAAATAGCTATAGTCAATGTGGGCTTGCACCAGCTAAAGACTGGAGTTAGGTTAGGGTTTTATTGCCCTACAGTAGGCAAGAGCCTCATCAAGCAGTGGATATAAATACATAACATAATATCATAGAGCTGCTGTGGGACGTGAGAGCTTGGAAGACAGCCCACTGCTTTGCCAGGTATTTTAAGCAAGAGCTTAATTTTGCTCATTTTAGTTCTCCAACTCATTGTAAGTGTTAGTTACAAACTTAGTTCACAGTTAAAATCAATTTTAAGGCTGTTTTAATGCTGAAAAACTCTGTGGAGATCTAAGACTCAGGATGAAGGAGTCTGTCTGTTAACTGTCTGTCTGTTACATCCTGTGACAGACAGTGATGTAAGTCCTTCCATGAATGGGTCAAAATTCATCTTTGGATTGACTCCTGTGGTCCCCAGTGTCCCAGAATTCTGGCTCAGCATTTTGCATTTCCAAGACTTTTATAATTTTTAAGCCAAAATTAACCAGTCAGTTGAAACACACTTTCTTGCCTGCCTTTGCTGTCCTCCTTCACTTCTGATCAAAGCAATAGATAAATAATGACAAATAACATGCTGTGGCCACTTGAGTAGGTCTTGCTGAACTGAGGAATAAGATCTCTTGGGCAGTAATTGCAGCAGTGGAAACAGCCAAAAATATTTGCAGTGTTGGAGTGCAGCAATGTAAAATTGAGGAAATATTGTCTGCATCCTATTCCTACAGCAAATGAGGAGCAAATGCCCCTTGGTGCCTGCTGGGAGTGGGACAACCCTGTCAAGTTAGGCAAACTCAACCTGCTAATTGAGGTGGACTTGGACTGCTTCTCATGCACCTGAAACAGAGCAAATAGGAGGGTGTTGGAAGGGATTTCATCCAGAGGGAGCTGGACAAGCTCAAGGAGGGACCCATGGGAACCTCATGAGGTTCAAGGTCAAGAGCAAGGCCTTGCATCTGGGCTGGGGCAACCCCTGCTATCAACACAAGCTGAGGAAAGAAGGGATAGTGAGCAGCCCTGGGAAGCTCTTGGAAGTAATGGCAGATGAAAGGCTGGGCATAAGCTGACAGTGGGTGTTCACAGCCCAGAAAGTGACTCTAATCTTTGGTGGGCAGTGTGGGCAGAGGGTTAAGGAGGTGATGCCCCCTCTACTCAAGATCCCACCCCTGGAGTGCTGCATCTGGCCCAGGTGTCCTCAGCACAGGAAAGACAACCTGTTGGAGTAGGACTAGAGGACACCATGAAGAAACTCTGAGGGCTGGAGCCTCTCTGCTATGCAGCCAGGCTGGAAGAACTGGGGATGTTCAGGCTGGAGAAAAGCAGCCTCCAGGGAGACCTTAGAGCACCTTCCATTGCCTAAAGGGGCTTGAAGAGAGCTGGAAGGGACTTTGGGCAAGAGCCTGGAGTGACAGGACAAAGGGGAATGGCTTAAGAACTGCAAGAGCAGTTTCCTATGAAATACTGAAATAACAGCCTACAGAATAGTACCATAGAACTGGTGGAAGTTTACTTCTGTGCTGCTGTCAGGGACTGAAATGGTTCATGCCTTAAACATTGCTATGCAGGAGTTTTGCCCATCATAGCAGAAACTGTATAAAGAAGCTACAACCACAGAAGTCCTCCCCTCCTTGAAGATGCCTGACTGGAGCCTTGGACTGTGAGTTAAACTGCCTGGATAAGATAAAGGGAACACTATGGTTCCATCATCTCAGGTCTGGGGAGAAGCAAACAAGGCTGAGGGAAAAGAATACATCCACAGGAAAGGCAGACTCAGCAGAAAATCACCCCTGGCTGGGTTTGGGGTGGGGAGAGCACAGCCCACAGAGGGCAGGTTTGCACAGAGTCCCCCCAGCCAAGGGGGCAGGAGAAGGTTTCAGGTGTGTGGTGTGACCTTGGTCAGAGACACTGAACACCAATCCTCCCTCACACAAACCAGCCCAGCTGTGGAACCCCCAACCCCAGGAGTTACCCCACATCCACAGGACATCCATGTGGGAGGGGGCTGAGGGGGTGTCAGAATCCATCAAAGATCCCCCAAAATGCTCCCCAGGCTCATTCCTAAGGCCTTGCACCACAGGACTGCACAGGATGCAAAGTGATGCCACAGACCCAGAGTCTGCTGCAGGAGACTGTGTCAAACTGGGAGGTACCAGGGAGGTACCTGGGCATTCCCACCTGGCCTGAGATTCATGAACCCATCAGATTCTGTGCTCTCTGGGGACCCTCACCAGCAGAAGACCAGCTGGAGAGGATCGTCCAGACACCAGTGGGCTCCACAGAGGGGTGACATTTTCTTTATTCTGTCTCTGCTACTCTCTTTCTGTCCCCTCACCTCTTTCCTTTTTTTCTTCTTCCTCCCTCTCTCATATTTACTATCAAATAAAATCCATACTATTGACTTTGGCATATGGTCTCGTTTCCACCTTGATTCAGGCAGAGGCATTCCTAAGAGTTTTAAAAACTGGATCATAACAGCTGCCAATCTAATTTTCCATTCTAGATAGATATTTTAGAACTCAAAGGCCTCTTACTTGGGTGGAACATTTATGTAGCACTCTTCTTTCTCAAAGTCCAAAATACTCTACTAAAAATGCACATGAGAAAGGAAAACAAATTCCTCAGACACATGCATGGCTGGGAGGGTGACAGTGATGACTCCACTGCCCAAATTGTGGAAAAAATTTAATTTTACAGTCTGGTCTGAAACTTGGGTGGGTTCTCTTCCTATCTTGGCTGGCCTTGCCATGTCTAATGTGGCATTTAGCTTCTCTCTAGGAGATACAACTGAGCTGTGATGTCTCTGATTCCTTGTCTTCTTTTATAAGTGGAGTACACAGAAAAAATGTTCTTTCAATGCAAGCCTCAGCTGGAAGATCAATAGAAGTTTGACATGCCTTTTCTTTTCTAATATTCAGTTTTGTAGGGCTTAGGGAGTATGTGGAGGAAACGTGCTTTTCATGCAGCACATGGACATGACCAGTTCTGCTGCTGGGCTCTGGGCTTATATCACAAATTTCCTCCTCAACCACTGGGGCCAAAACCCTGTGGCCAGGGGCAAGCAGCAAGCCAGGACTGCCTGTACCCCTCTCAGACCTTTTCTGCCCAAATAGGTGGACACCCTAAAGCTAGAGCATGGTTGGTGTTTACCTTCAGTCTCCTGGTGTGCCTCACAGAGGGTCCTTCACTCATTAGTGCTCCTACAGTGCTGCAAGATGCTCCAAGAGAAGATTTTCTGCTTGTAAGTAATTATTTAAATAATTTCCATATATGATTCTGTTTCCTGGCAGAGAATTAGTCTGCTAGACACAGGCATGCCTTGGTTGCTCTGAGGAAACTAAAGAAACACCAAGCATTGCTAATAGTTATTTTGAAATTCCACCTTCTTCTCCCTGTGCTTCTCCTTTCTAAACTACTGCAGGTCTGGCAGGTGAGGTGGGTGATTAGAGGGGTGGTGCCAGCCACAGCTAATTAGGCTGTGGATCAAATCCTTTAAGCCTATGTGCCTCCACTAATTTCTGTGCTCATTTGAGGTAGGTCAGGAGCAGAGGATTGTGATGCAGGAGGGGTTGGTGATGTTCTGGGCAGGTAGGGTAAGAAAGAGAGGATAGGGGGCTGTTTGTTGGGTTTTTGTTTGTTCTTTTCTTTGTGCTTCAAGAAGAACATCTCAAATTTGATGTGGTGGCCATGGGAAGTTGTCTTTCATACTGGACAGAAAAAAAAGCCAGAGGACTCGCTAGGAATGCTTCTGTCTCATTCCAGTGTGTGCATTAGCATGCCATTCATGTGCTGCCTTCCTGGGAGTCACAGAGGAGGAAATGCATCAATCTTCTGTGGCCTGGGTCTTGTGCTCTGCAGTTCAGGTGTGCTTCTTGTGTTGATTTTCTGCTGTCTCATTTTCTACAATGCTGTGCTGCTTTCTGTATCTCACATTTATGTAAAATACCAACATATATGTTATCTATTTTTTAGATGTGTGGTTGACCCCTGATCGATGCAAAGCCAGGGTCATTGAAGGGCATAGCAATTAACCATGAAGACAACCATGTGTTTGCAGAAGATTCAAGTGTTGTCTTTAAATCTTCACGCCCTGAGAAAAATGACATTTAAAAACCAAAAAATCAGCATCCAGTCTTAACTTCTCACAGCTGGTTGTCAGGTATGGATGGGAGAA
This sequence comes from Trochalopteron elliotii, assembly GCA_024734555.1. Lineage (NCBI taxonomy): Eukaryota > Metazoa > Chordata > Aves > Passeriformes > Leiothrichidae > Trochalopteron > Trochalopteron elliotii. Next base: position 1,361,887 of record JANPWX010000118.1, on the reverse strand, counting down.
GGCAGGGAGGGAAGGTCTTATCACATCATTTGTCTCCCCTCTCCACGTTTCCCCATCAGTGGTTTTGAGGGAGCTTGGTTCATGCCAGGACTTCATGGTGTGCCTAGCTGATGCTGGCTCAAAGCTGCTTTTATATCTCCTGTGAGCTGCTTGTGCAGCTCTGAGTGTGCCAGTGCCTGGCACTGGCTTTTCTACCCTCCAGGGTGACCTGGGAGCATTCCTATTTCCCAAAAAATGGGTACATTGGAGCATACACACTGACACGGTCTAAACAAGATTAAGAGGCAGTAAAATGCTTTCTGTTTGCCAGTCAGGAGGCAGAGCTGTCAAGAGGCAACAGTACTGTCCCCATCTAGGGGTGCTGGGGGCATGGAAACTTCTGCCCTGAGCACATAAGGCAAACATAATCCAGATGTCCCAGAGCTTTTTCTGGGTGTATTTTTGGGATTACTGCCCTGGGAAGTGATGAGTGTGGCTGTGAAAGATGGAAACAGGATTTTGCTCTATCTGGAAGCAATGCATCTGAATGAAGAGAAGATGCTGGACACTGAGACACAGAACTGCTTCCCCTGAGCTGCCATGGTCACTCTCCCTCAACTGATTAAAAACTCTGTCAGAAGCTCAATAAAACTCTGCTTATCCTTGCTGGATATCATGTTTTGCGTTTTTGCTATACTTAAGCCACAGGATAATGCTCCTGTGTGTGATTAAAATATGATAAAGCTCCCACTGAAGCACCTGCCTTTCCAAGGAGCTTAAGCAGTATTTTTTGGCAAGCACTCCAGTGACCATTGAATTCCCATGGAGCTCTTGAGTATGTGTGACCTGAGGCTTTGATGGTGTGAATCCAATTCTGAAAAAGCCTGGAAAGTGGTTTATGGCTGAGATGCACAAAGGCCTTGGAGACAGGGGGGAGATGATGGCTTGTTATCCAGAAGTGCTCTATTGTTGGACCACAGCCATGGGTGCAGTCATGGTGGGTCCATCCACCCTGTAGCAGATGTGCTCGTGGTCTTGCCAGGCACTTCGTGCCACAGGAAAATGCAAGTTTATGCTGAGTTGAGTTTAAGGAGATTTGCTAATTTTGGGAGTCAAAAACATTGAAGGAAAAAGTGTTGGTGCCAATGGGATCCATTCATCCAACAGTAGTGGTGGCTCTGCTGGGTTCACACAGCTCTAGCTGGCTACTTCAGGTCTGTGATTATGTTCTTGTCAATACAGGATCTTCATAGAATCATAGAATAGTTTGGGCTGAAAGAGACCTTGAAGCATATCTAATCTGACCCTCCTGCCACGGGCAGGGACACCTTCCACTAGATCACACTGCTCAGAGCCCTGTCCAGCTTGGCCTTGGACATTTCTAGGGATAGCACATCCACACCTTCTCTGGGTGATCTGTGCCAGTGCCTCTCCACCCTCATTGTGAAAAAACTTCTTTATATCTAGTCTAGGTTGGGAGTTTTTTTTGGGGGGATAGATGATGGAAACTTGCCTGCATTTTATATCAGCCTTCCTTGAAACATGAGAAATTACTTTTTTTAAATTACTGTGACAGCAGGAACTTAAATCAAATCTTAAATAGCCATAAAATTGTATTAGTTGTGAAAGTCTCTGCTTTCTGGGGCTGGGAGAAAATACCATGGCTGCTGGAAGGGATCATCATGGAAAATGCCAAATGCGTGGAAAAATGGGACCTGGGACCAGGGAGCAAATCTGCTCCTGAGCAGCAGGTCTGTGAGCCCTGCCAAGGGCAGTGGAGCATCCTGTGAGCATCCAGCTCCTGGCTTCAGGCTGGGTCTGCCTGCTGGACTGTGGTGTTTGTTGGCAAAGGCAGATTGAGGCATTTCAAATCAGCTCACAAACTTGTATGGAGTCAAACTTTGTGTAGTTTTGGTTGTGAAATGGCCCTGAAGCTTGAGTTTATTTTAAAGGAAATCTCTCAGGCCGTGTTTCAGTAGGACTTGTTTTCTAAGAAATCTTAAACTAAGAGGAAGGAGGAGAAATTACTGCAAAGCCAAATTTTGGTGAGTCTTGGCTTCCTGTTGCCAAATCTGGCTGAAGTGCTGATGCTAACAAAGCAGAGCAACCGTTGTGGAGAGGCAGATGCTGCCTGTGAGCTGAGCTTGCCAGGGGAGAATAAATCTCCCACACACACACACTGCTCCAGAGAGAGCGACCAAGCCTGTGAGGAGGCAACACCAGCACAAAACCTGAGGGATGCAGGTGAGGATTTACAGCATGGTGATTACAGCCTTATGCACTGGGGCTTGGCTTGGCCTTTGGGATGTTTCCTTTGCTAAGTTTTATCTTTCCTCCCTAAAAACGAGGGAGGGAGATGGCAACACCTCTGCTGCAGAGGCAGCTGCTTCTGCTGCACACCCAGCACACTCAGTCCAGAGCTGTGCTTCCAACCTGCTGGGCTTTGCCATCTCCTCTCCCCTTAATCCCAGTGTCTCCTGGGCAGCTCTGGAACAGAGCTGAGGCTAAGAATACTTTTTCCCTTTCTAATTTTATTTTTAGATGCAGCCCTGAGGGTGCAATGTCAGCTGCTGGTGTTTGCCTGGAGGCTGACTCAGGCTGAGCTGATGCCCAGGTGAAAGAGCTCATGTATCCACTTCAGGTGTTCATCTGCCACAGGAAATGATGTTCTCCTGGTCCTGGGCTCATCAGCAGTGTTTGGAGAAGACAACCTCCTTCCAGCTATGCACACAGCACATCCTGGTGCTGACAGGTGCTCTGCAGCCCCTGGGTATCTCTGCTTCTGCACCACGGGAGGAAAAACAGATTTCCTGAAGACAGGAGTGGCCAAGGGCAGCATGGAGGCCTTGACTGCACCAAAACCAGCTTCTGTGGTGTCTCCACCTGGCTCCCATCCAGCATCTGCACCCCTGACAGCACTTCTTGGGGCTGCAGGCTGGTCTAGGTAATGGCTGGGAGGATGTTGAGATCTGTCTGCAGCACCTGTTCTGCATTTTAAAGTGAGGAGGCTGCCAAGGAGCATCCTTGGAGAGGTGTGTGTGTGAGTGAGTGGGGTGGCTGCTCTGCTTTACTCACACTGAGCAGCTCCAAGCCAGAGATGACAAACCCAAGAGCCAGGTGTCCCCCAGGATGTGCCACGACACTGTTCTTTATTAGGGAACCTGTGATGCTGCAGGAATTTTCAAGGCAGCCCCATCTCTGCAGGAAACCTCCTTTGTATCAGAAAACCCCCTTCCTCTTCCTCCATCTCCTCCTCGGATTAAGTTAAGGGTGAGGAGGATAAGATGTTTTTACTCCCATTTTTGAACTGTGTACCAGTAAAGTTTTGCCCAATTCTTTCTTACTGGTGATTCAAGAAAGCAAGTTCTATCTCTCACTGCTTGGACACCAAACCCCCTCTGTTTGTTTGTCTGGCAAACCCTGAACTGGAAACTGTACATTTGGGTTCAGCCCAAAGCTGGGTCCCAGTAAGCTCTTGACTGTGACATACCTGATTTTTATTCCAAACTAAATGAGCATGGATGCCACAAGTGGAGAGTCCAACCCTCAAATCCTAATTTAAACTAAGAAGTAAAAAGAAACCATAACTTTGGGAAAATGTATCTTGAGTGATGTTTCCTGGCCTTTTCTATCCCCTTGAAAGCAACAGATCTTAATAGAAAATGGCTTTCTTGCTGATTCTTGTGGATCATACTCTATGAAAGGGCAAGAATAATTCTCCCTGCCCCAAGAAAATCTGCACTGGATTGTTAAAACCACTGTTAGAAAGAGCTGTGAAGTCCTGCAGGTTGCAGGGTAATTCCATTAGCTGCACTTCTGTTGCATCCTGTAGGATTTTCCCACAGGGTGTGGTGTCTCAGGGAGCTTTAACTGTGTACATCAACACCCAGGCATCTGCAAAAGCCAAAATAACATCATTTCGTCTCCTGAATAATGGGGATTTCATCTCCCTTTCTATTTTCTCCTCTATTTCAGAAACACCCTGAGGTTATGCCCAGATGTTAATGCCCTCATACATTTGGGTTTTCTATTCTCCTGCCACACTTCAAGGCTGTCTAATCCCCTGATGGCAGCAGGATGTGTCCCTGTGACAAAGGGGGAGAATGTGGACGATGCCCTCAGCAACAGGAGCTGGTCCCAGTGCTGCAGACACCCCCGTGCCTCTGGGTCCCAGCACAGCACCACACACACAAGCCTTGCACCCAGATTTGCATTCCTGGCTTATCACAGAGCCTGGAAGGGCTTTGGCAGATGCCTGGAGATTCTGAAGACACTAGACTGGGAGCTGAGTGAGAAGCAGGTGGCAGAGAGCAACAGGAGAGTTCAGTTCTTGTGGGGTTTCCCTCAGCTGGGAAGAAAAGTCCTGCTCTGAGTCTCCCTCTGGCAACCAGCACCAGGTCAGACTTTTTTTTTTTCTCCCCAGCCTAGACTTTTTCTCTTTGTCTCTATCTTGTCATCCCTAAAAGGAAATCCCTTGGAGGGATTGTGCCACTCATGCACAGACTGGTGGGAGACCTCAGCCCTGGGCATTTCTCAGTGTGGATAATATTGCTGCAGCACTCACAGACTGGCTGAGCAGAGAGCTCTGTGAGAAAGCAGTCTCCAAAGAGCTTAAATGCTTTATTCTGAGGCTGTTGGACAAGCCATTGATCCTTTCCAGCTCTGTGTCCTGGTGCCTTTCCATGCACTACCATGGATTTTTCATGGGTTTTTTTTCTCTGCTGTAGATTTTTTCAGGTTTTTCTCCTATATCAGGCAGTGTAAGCAGCTCTTTTTCCAAATAACCAGCAAATATCCAGATCTATTGAAATCCTTGTACAAACTCCTGTTGATCTCCCTGGCCTTGCCTGTATTGGTGATAAGGAACATTTTCCTGGTACAAACCTCTCAAGTAACAGCATGTGAAAGCTGACTATTACACTTTCTCTTCAAAGCTGCATTGCCTCCCGTGATTTCTATTACATGACAGTGCTCACAAAGTTTCCAGCTTGTTACTTATCAGGGCTGGAGCCTCTGGTGATGACAAAACCAGGAGGCTTTTCTACAAACTTCCTCAGGCAGGCACAGCAGGTTAGTCATTAAGGGTTCTGTGCACAAGTTCATCCTGAAGTTGTGCAGAGCTTCACTTCCAATTTCCCCTCCTATCCCTCACCCTTGTTCTGTTTTCCCTTTGGGAGACCTGTTGTAGTGAATTTTTTTATTCCCCCCTGTATCTAGCAGAGTTTGATTTGGCAACAGTCCAGGAGAGAAAGGACTTGCAATTGCTTTGTCCTTTGGTGATTTAGGTTATTGCAGCTTCATGGTTTGCTGTTGGGAAAGCGATTAAGAGAAAAAAGTCCCATCTGTGACTGAAAATGAACTTTTAGTGATAAAAAATGTCCCTGGGTTATCTCTGAGGCTGCTGCAATCTCCAGCATTCTTCTTTTTCCATTTTTTCTCACCCTTAATATTTTTTCCCTGTTAGGTCTTCTATTTATTTCCCGGGTCCTTTGCATTTGAAGGATATTTCTTCTCCCTTTCTGCTTGGAGATGTGCAGATGGTACTTTAAGCAAACTAAATGCTGTGTTCTGGAAACAGAGGCAGAATCCAAAGGTTTTGAGGAGCTCTGGATCAAATGTACTGAGAGGTGGCTGATGGAGACAGCTTGAGCTCGGGACCAACAGAACCAGAAATATTTGATATTTATGGGGCATCCTGTTGGTGAGGGTGGTGGGGAATCACCCTAAGTAGGAAAAAGCACCTGGTCCTGCTCACAGGCTGCCAAAGTAAGGAGGTGCCACTTTATCCACAGGAGAACAGAGGAAATGCCAAAAAAGGCAGGTGGTGAGGTCAGAAAAGGGAGGAGAAAGCAAAATAGCAGGGTGACGTCTGCACACACGTGGCTGAGTACTGGCCAAATAAAAAGGCTGATGTAGACAGGACCTTGCTCAGACTAGGGCTTAAATAGCATTACAGGGATTTGGTAGGATGAGCAGAAGCAAGTGAGGAATGAAGGAAAGCAGTGTACCAAGAACAGGATGTGTTTGTCCTGTAGGTCAGCAAGGGGTTGGGAACAGGCAACTTCAGTGTGGGCGACTTAAAAGGGGTGAGACTGGAGGGACAGACCTCATGTGAGTTAAAAGGAGGAGGTGAGTGGATGTGAGTGACTCTTAAAACCCAGAGTACCTTCAGCTTGGTGGTAAATGGCATCTTAAACTCCATCGTGAGTGATCCAGCAGGACAGAGCTGTTCAGTTCCCTGGGTGTGTCAGTGCAACATCTCCTCTCTAATGGTGATGAGGACTGTGGGAAAAGCTGCTATTTTCAGCTTGATTTGGGATAATAGAGCAGAACTGGCTGAAAGAAGTGGAAGGTCATTTCAGGAAATAAGTCATGAAATGGTGGAGCCAAGAGTGCCACGAGAAAGGGAGTGAAAACAGCAGAGGAAGGATAATGGGCTGTAAAACTCTCAGAGAATCAGGCAGCAGCTCCTGGGAAGGTAATGCAAGGGCTTAAGGAGCACAGGGAAGTTGGCAATTACTTAATGTGTCTGCGTTAGGGGGAGCACAACAACCCATCCCAAGGAAAAAGAGGAAGATGATGCAGGGACTTGATGGACCTCAGACATGGAAAAGAGCTGCAGAGACCTGGCAACAGGGACCATGGAGCAGTAGCTGCACAGCTACAAGTTGGAGATGTGAAGGTGCAGAACAAGCTCCAGTGGGTGTCCATTTAAGGCTGAGCAAAACCCTTTTGTAAATGCACAGGAAGGAGGAGAGCTGAGGAAAGCCCCAGCGTGTTGCTCAAATGAAGGGAGTCACTGTGGACTTTGCTTCAGCCTTCCCTTGCACCCAGCTAATTAGAACAGGATGATTAAACAGGGCAGGAGTCCACTTGAACAGGGAGCAGAAGACCTGCCAGGGTGTTTAGAGCAGTCAGGTGTGCTGATATTAACAGGACCTGCTGAATTGCCCCTTGGGTGTACTTCCAGAGCTAATCCAACCTTGGAAGTGTTCAGGGTTTTTCCAATATTGCAGGGCAGGCTGCGAGCTGCAGTGGGGCAGCTTCAGGAGTTAAAGCCTTCAAAAGGGAGCAATGCAAGAAGATGTTATTAAGCAATCAACCTGTAAGAACCTAGGGGATAATGAGGTTAGAAAATGACACCTGGCATGGGTTTGTCAAGGGCAAGTGAAGTGAAATGAATGTAATTTTCTCCTCTGACAGGAGAAGCAGGTTCATGGATGGGAGATTGGTGCTGCATGGGATGGGGCTTGGCTGATGGAGTGTGGCCAGCAGCCTTGGGAGGGTGGCTGGGGACCTTGAGCTGAGCTTTAGGGGGAGGTGAAGAGCTATCTCATCACACAGGATTTAAAACAACCACCTCAATGCATGATGTCATCAACTGCATTCTAAATTGTCCCCCTGTGGCAGTTAGTGCCTATGCTGCTGCAGACAACGTGCTCGCTTTTGTGTGCAGCTCTGCCCTTCCTAATTCTTGCCTGTGGTTGTCATGTAGTCCCCATCACCACCACCTCTGCTGCAGTGGCTCTTCATCCCTGTCTTTGTGGTGGGCTGCCCTTACTGGGGACATGAGGCCATCAGCAGCTGCTTCCCCCCCACCCCCATGCCTCTCTCCTCTGTTTAAGACTGAAGGGCAGCCCGGCCCTTAAGCAAACATTGCAGGACTTGCCCAGGTCATTTGTCACCGTGCTTTTCATTGTCTCCTCTGCTTTGTAGCTCGTGCTGCAGCACAGCATCCCTCCTCCCCGGGATCTGCACCTCCACTCTGCATCTCCAGGGACAGTGGTCCTGCTGTGCTCATGGCATGCCTACATTTGTCTTAAGGATTGACCCTTCAGTTATTATTAGACTCATGGTCACCTCCAGCACAGCCTGTCATGATGAATCAGAAATAGAATCTTCTCTGCATCATAGTCCTCCTTAAACCGACCATCCCCTTCTACCTGCTGCAGTCGTCGCCTCATTATAACTCCATTACCTTTAACAACAACCCCATTACCATCCATTATCTTTCTTATCATCTCCTTTACAAGGCTGTTATTTGCACCTCCTCCTTTACAGCCATCCCCTCTTCAATTACGATTCCATTATCTTTATTACCACCCCATTACAGTCATAATTATTCCCATTACAATTTTGAGAACTGCATCTCCATCCAGACAAGTCGGTGTCTCCATCAGCCCAGTTTCTCTTGCTCCATGTTCCTCATTGCTTTCCTCCACCTTCCCTGCATTCCTAACTATCCCCATACCAATGGTTGTATTCTAATTATTTTTCATTATGGTTTTATGGTCTTTTGCTGCTATTGCTTCCTTTATCAGCCATTCTCATCTCCCTGAAGTATCATAGCTGCAGTGGGTACTGGGGTGGGAGCTGAGACTCAGGTCAGTGATATTACACCGATCTGCATCAGCCCTGAGCAGGTAATTACAGCCCATCCTTGTCCTCTCCAATTCCAGCACTTAATCTCCATTGCAGACCTAATTACTGATGTTATCTTTCTGTTATCCTTCAGCTCATCTCCCTTGCAGCTTCCCAGGCACGACCACCTCCTCCAGCCAGTGGTGCCCCTCTGCCTCCTGCCTGGGCAGAGGAGCATCCCTGACCCTGCCTGATTTTCCATCCCTGGTGCTGGACAATGGCTCTAGGGATCTTTTTTTACCGTTTTAAATTAAAAGAATATCTATGTGATAATAGCAAAAGCGGTTTTGTCACAAGGATTCATAAATTCTCACAATGCAACACTAAGCAGCATGTCCCGGAGAGGTTGTGGAGTCTCTTTCCCTGGAGAAATTCAAAAGCCATGGGGACACATCCTGAATGAGATGCTGCAGGAGGTCCTGCTTGAGCAGGGAGGTTGGACTAGATGACCCCAGTGGTCCCTTCTGACCTGAACCATTCTGTGATCCTGTTGGTGTTGCTGTCACCGTGGTTTCAGCTGTGTGTCCACCCCAAGAGCTGCCAGACCTGCCTCTGCTCCGTTCATCCCTCCTTCATCTTCCAAAAGCTACACTGGAGAGTCAGGAGCAGCCCTTGGAAGCTTTTTCATCAGCACTAAGAGGCAGGAAAAGGTTTCTTGACTGGCATAGAATGGGTTGCACACTTTGGGTGTCACGGAGGAGTTGGGTACTGTGCTGTGTCCGGATCCAGCAGAGGACAAGAGCCCTGACAGTGGGCCCAGTGCCCACGCTCCTTGAGAGGACATTGAGAGATTGGAGTGGTTACAGAGAGAGTCACAAAACTTCTCAAGGATGGGGAAACTGCCGGCTTTGGAGAGCTGGGTGTGCTTAGTTTATCACAAAGATTGAGAGGTGACTTCATGGCTTCCTATAAGAGCTGTCAAGGCAGGGAAATACTAAAGGAGGTTCTAAAGAGCCCTTTACAGCGGGGAAAGGCAGCACAGGAGCGATGGCTGGGACCTGAGGCAGGCAAATTTGGATGACTGATGCAGCGTGTGGGGTTTAAGTCAGAGCAATGCCCATCTCCAGCGGCTCCAGGAGATGAGGTGGGTGTGATATTCCTCACATCCCTGAGCCCTGTGAGCAGAGAAAGCTGGGAGCAGCTTGCAGGTAATTAACAGCTGTGGTGTAAGAGGGGATGTAGCTCATGTTGGAACGCCCCTGGGTTATTTCCCACGATCGATAAGCTTCATAAATAATGTATCCCTCAGGGGGGAAAGCTACCTTGCGCTTATCAGATTTTGTACTTGTTTGGCTTAGCAACGCTAAGAGGGAATGAGACTCAGAGGGAAAACCAGGAGCTATAAATAAGTACAGGGGTGTGTAGGTACAGGCACAGCCAGGAAGCCCAGGCTGGGTGACCCCCATGCCGTGCAGCTGCCCCACAGACACCCCTGGGGAGCTCTGGAATGGAAAAGCTGATCCAAAGCTAATGAAGGGAGAGCGAGCTGCCGTGCAGGGGCTGTTAACAGCTCCCAGCACCACACTGTGCCCCCCTGCACAAATCTGGGGGAATTTTTCCTAATTCTGGCTTGGTTAAAGGCAACCAAAGAAAGGGAGATGAAGCACTTAGCATCACTTTCCTATTATTTCTTTGCTTCACTGCCTGTAAGGGCACCTGACAGAGTTGAGCTTGCTGCAAACCACAGGGCAGTGCCCTGCATGAGGGATGCGGGGCACTATTGCTCTGCCGTTCCCACAGGGATTTGGGAAGGGCATTTAAACACCCAGCCATGGCCTCTCCACACCTCAGTGATAGCCTGGAAAAGGCTGAATATTACACAGGACAGCAGGAAATGTAAGCTCTTTTGGGATCAAGGGAAAACATTTGACTGAAAAATTGGGAAGCAGCACGAGGATGGAGATTGGCTCTTCTGGTTTTTGGGTTTAATCCATACCCACAGTTCTCCTCTTAAATAGCATAGGATGGGATTTTCTGAGAGAGCAGATGGAGGAGCTGCTTCTCTACCATGACCTGACACCTGCACCTTGGGTTTTATACTAAATAAAAGGAGCAAGGAGCTGGCAGGAAGCAGACAGCGTGGTGGAAAACAACTTTGGGATTAAAATAACACCCTCAGTAAGCCCTGGTTAGCAGGTTTGTGCTGCCCAGGCTGCTCACTACACAGCTGGAGCCAGAACATCTGGGAGGTTTTATAAATTAAAAGGAAACACAGGTTTCCTTGTTATGATGGGAGTAGAGCACAGGGGTTCTTACAAGCTCCAACAAGATGGAAATTTTTGGCGAGGTCAGTAAATGATTCTGGAGTTGAAGTGTGGTAGCCCCATCTTCCACAGAGCCCCTTGTGAGGGGCTGATCCTGGTGCTTGTTAGCCCACATTCCCTAAGAGCAGACTTCAAATAATCCATCCCCTCCTGGCTGGGCCCTGGACCAGGCAGAAAAGCTTTTTGCACCCATCCATTGCAATCCCAGCCAGGAGCCAGGGGCTGTGGTCAGGAGCAGGAACACCACAGACTGTGCTGGGCTGAGGAAGGAGAGCCCCGGGGAGTCTTTAACTGTAGCTCAATTACATAAGTGAAAGAGCAGCTGAGGGGATAATTTACTGTCTCCAGACAGAGCTTTTACTCCTTGCAACAAGACAAAAACAAGCACGGCCCCCACGCAGGTGCCGCCCGCGCTGGGGACAGCTCTGACTTGTCAAGAGCTGCTGCTCTTCCCTTGCAAAGCATCAGCCCCAGGGGCTTTGCTGACAAGTGGTTTCCTACGTGTGCCTGCCCTAAGAATGCCCCTGTACAGCTCTAACTGTGAGAGTAAATTAACATTTGCTCAGCAGCTGTGTAAGGGGGTGGGTATACTCCCTTCTGCCCCTGGGAGAGTGTTTTTGGAGGTGGGATGGATACTCAGTGGTCCCCACTGGCTGGAAAAGCTTAGCTCTGGAGCCTGGCTGCTGGACCACTCAGCTGTTTCATGGTGTACATTTCACCTTTTGAGGAGCTGGCACCATCTTCTGATCTAATTTTGCCCCAACCTTAGCATGCTCCACCAGGGATGAAGCCTTGCTCACTCCAAGGAGCTGCTGTGCTGGGCCCAGCATTGGATTGCAGGGACTGAAAGGAGCAGGCACATCCCCACCAGGGATCTCTCCATCACCATTCCTCAAAAAAATCCTGTGCTGATGTGGCTGAGGCTTGTTAAAGCTTTCCAGCCCCCATCAAGGCTGCTCTGGGAGCTGGAGCCCAGATGGTCTGAACAGATTACTGCAGCCTCCTGGGCTATCCATCCCAGGCACTTTGGCAGGCCTGAATTTCCTCCAAACGACAAAATGACAAAAATAAATAAAATCTCTCAGCATTAAATACTGGGAAGCCCGTGAAAAAGCTGTGTACACAATGAAAACAAATATATGGTTAAATAACCTCTCTAACAGTATTTCTATAAAATGCCTCTCTAAATAATGGCAAGTGAAAGGCTGGCTCCGTCCTGATTAACCTCAGCTGGGGAAGATTGTCTGTATCAAATCACCACCATCAGCTGATTAAAAATGAATTAAACTGAATGGAAAACAAGTCCCCAAACATCCCTTCTCCTTTCCAAGCCAGGGGCAAAATCAAAATAGCAATAAACCCCCAAGACTCCAGAGGAAGCACAGCACTAAGTCACCCCAGCGTGAGGATGAAGCAGGTGACAGGAACATGGGATGGGGTGAGACAGGAAGCCTGACCATGGTCACTCCATGGAGAGACTGCAGGACCAGGTGTGTCATAAGGGATAAAGGGGATGCTGATACAGATTAATTAAAACCACCTAAGTGAGCCATCCAGTCCTTTGCCTCATGAACACAGCCTTTTTTTTTTTTTTTTTTTTTTTTTTTTTAAGATTGGAGTGAGCTAAAGTGACTTTTTAACATTTCTCTGTAATTTTTAGCTAGCCCAGCAGACCCTTTGGGCCAAAGTCCCAAACCTCAAGTGTCAGCCACATAAAACCATTCCAACCAGAGCTTGCTCCAGTACTGAAAGCACACAGGAGATGATCTTTCATGCAACAAAATCCCATCCTAGAGTGTTTCCAAAGAAAACATCCCCAGCAGTATCACTGGTGAACACCGAGAGGGGAACAATGAGCAAACCCTGTGTTTGATACCCTGGACCAACACCCTTTTGCCCTATTTTCCCCAAGAAAAGACTCTGAATAACAGAAAGGCCTCAAATGTTTCATCTCCTACGTATTTTTTAGTTCCCATTTTCTCAATTATTTTCCTAATAACTGCATAGGAATTGTTGGGTCCTGTCAACACCCAGCTGGTGCTCCAAGGTCCTCCCTTGTCTTGGGAGTGGACAAGAGGCATCCTAGGCTGGAGCATGTTATGAAGGACAGTCCAGTTATTAACTCTAAGAGGAGTGTATCACACAGATTATTTTATTCCTTAGCTTTCACTTTGATATAATAAAGAAGAATAATTGACAACCAATGGGACCTGCCATCCTGACACTTTAATGACAGCCTATTTTGAGACACCAGAACTGCAACTCAGTGGTTCTAGAAGTTGTAAAAACTGTTGTAAAAACTACTCTTTGTCCAAGTGGTTGTAAAAACTTGTCTCCAATGATAAGGGGAGGATGACTGATGCCAGATGCATTGGGGCATGGGTGTCCCTGCAGGGTCCTGTTCCCAGAACAAGGCAATTGATCCCCACCAGCTTCTGACCCTGTGGGATGTGTGGAGATCTGACGGCTGTGGGGGAGAGCAAAGAATCATTGAGGTGGGCTTTTTTTCCACCCCAGACATGCTGTGAAAACTGCATTTAATCTCCCCTAGCCAGTGACAGGGAGAGAGGGGAGTAAGCCAAGAGCAAATCTGGGCATGGAGAAGCTGTGTCAGGGGAGAGTGCTCCTCCATCAGATGTCAAAAATGCCCCTATGCCTGAGGGAGATCTTCTGCTTTTTCACTCTGCCCCTCTCTAGCTTCCCAACACCAGGATATCCCTGCATTTTCTCCACCCTAAAACCAGCAGAAACCCCCATTTTGAGTTAAGGAGTTGAGTTAACCCCCATTATGAGTGTTAATAGGAGCAGCGTGCATGCTATGCATGCATGCATATACATTTTGGAGCATCTTTTCAGGGTGCCAGGCAATGCAATCAGTCGTGCAGCCTGCCAGGGGCCCATTAAGGGTAGGCAGCATGGGAGGTGCCTGGCTGCAGCCAGGAATTAGCACCGAGGTGCCTCTCTCTTTGTTTCAAATAGCTCTTGCCACTCGGGCCATAAAATGAATGTCTGAGCAGATAGCTGGGGTAACAGGAAACTGTATGAAGCAGCTCAGTGCTTGGTGGGGGAAATGAGATGAGTTGTATTTGGGACATGCTGGGGTTTGATTGTATTTCTTTGCCCTCCAGAGTGGCCCAGCACGATGGGTACCACACCCCGACCCTCAGGTCCCGGGCAGTGCTCTCACTCTGCTTCTTATTTATCCACCTGGCTTTTGAGTCCTCCACCTCTTGCACATTTATCCAGCCCTCCAGCCACTCACTGCTTGATTCACTGGCTGTTCTGCCCAGCCTCTACCTTGTGCTCCTGCTTAGAGCCTTACCTATTTATATTCTTAACCTCTGCCTCCCATTCCTCTGTCTCTTTAATCCACACATCAATCTTGTTTATGGCTTCCATCATGCATTACCTGGGAGCTAATGCTGCCTCATGTCTCTGCCCTCTCTCCTAAGCCACCCTCAGCTCTGTCTCCCCCACACAGCAAGATGAGGTGAAGGAAGACCTTTTGGCAAAGGAGCAGCAGGTGCACGAGCTCAGCATCCCACACTGTGGATGCATTCCCTCCCTGATGCACTTTTTGCCCGATTTTGGGGGTTAGGCTTTGCCCTGTGCATAAGCATCAAGAAACCTGCAGCTGAACAATACCCAACATCCTGCATCCTTTCCCCTGGGGATGCTCTGGAACTGTTCACCCTGCAGAGGACAGTGGATTTAGGGACAAAGCTCTCATTTCAGAGATGTTCTGACATTGGTACCTAGGGCAGCTTTCCCAAGCTTCCAGGCAGCTGCAGTTCAAGCCTGGGGGATCATCAGCTGACCATCAATGCATTGTCCCCTTGCTACACCCTGCTGACTGCTCTGGCACCACAGCTCCCTGCCTTTCCTTGCCCTCCCTGTTCCCACTCCCCCACTGCATCCCACAAAGCTGCCTCACAGAGTCCAGCCTGTAATTTTTCTATCTCTTCTCCTTCCCCAAATGGTGGGAATTTTCCTCTTGCTGATTCACGCCTGTGTCACGTCACATCTTTTTTTTAGCACTGACGCTGGCTGTGCTCACCCCAGGGAAAGGCTAAAACCCCAAGCTGCTGCTTTGGGGACTGGCCTTCTGCCAGCCACGTGCTGCCAACTCAGCCAAAAAGCTGCATCTGTGCTGAGCAAACCCAAAACCTCTCCCACTGTTGGGGTCAAATAAGGGAAATTTCAGGGGTTCATTTTCTCCCTACCTCCCTAATCCCAGCCCTGGGCTCCCAACTGAGTCCTTCTGCTGGGTGTAGCTCACCTACAGCTTCAAAAACCCCTTTTTTTTTAGTATAAAAATCCTCTGACTCTTCCCTCTGGACCAGTAGAGAGGCATAAGAAGGTGGAGGGGCCCACAGACATCACCTGCATCCCTTCCAAATGGCATGGGGCCGTTTGTAACCCTGGACAGGTTTTGGGAAAGGGGAGCATCCAGAACCTCCCACAGGCACTTTTTGGGGGATTTAGTGGCTGGATTGGGTTTGTGCCTCTGCTAATTCCTCCTGGAAATCGTAATTGTGGGAATTCCACTCTTCCCTCTGTTTCCTCTCACCTCCCTCCTCACATTCTGTCCTGACGGATCCATCTCTTACAGAGAGATCTCGACCACCAGGAGCAGCATCTCATGCCATGACAAGCACTTTCAATGGCTTTTCAATTAATTTTCTCTGCTGAGAGCTGTCTTTTACTTTTTGCTACTGAAAAGTCTCGGGAAGCATCCTCCTGCCCAAGCCACTGCTTTCCCAAACCCCATCAATTTCAGCACTCCCGCCCTGCCTGCATGCCTTGCCTGGGAAAACCCCACTGCGCCTTTCTGGGGCCACCACAGCTCGGTGTCTCCCGTGGCCATCCCACGGGACATCTCCTCTCACTCCCATCGTCCTGATGAGTCCAGAGAACAATTATCGAGTGACAAACCCCACAGTCACCAAGTCGGAGTGGCTTTAGCTCCGGCTGCTCTGCCGCGGTGCAAATTACAGGGAAATGGGGATTTTGGCATTCAGCTGCACCATCCTCATTACGGATAAGATGCCCCTACCGGGGATGAGGCTGCGGGGTGCAGGGAGGAGGACCGGGGAATGAAAACCCAGTAATTAACGGGCAATTGCCAAGTAACGAGGGGCGATGAACGCTGCTGCCTGTGATGGAGAGGCACTTGCAGCCGTGGGCTTGCGACACGGTGGGACACTTTCCATATCAAATACACCACAAATACGTAGTAAATAAATGATTCTGGGTTGTTTCCCCCCATCTTTGCATTAAATAATTTATTTCCAAGTTACCATGACGGGGAAAAAGGAAAGGAGAAGAAATGTGGATGTGGATGATGGTCCATCACTTGGTAGCCACAAGTGTCGTGAGTTTGCAGTGCCACTGCCATGCTGAACCCGGGGCTGGGGCAGCCACAGCTGCTTTCCCCTCTGCAAAGCCCTGGAGGAGATGCAGCAAGGCAAGAAGCTCCCTTTCCCCTGGTCATATTATTGGGGTGTCACCCACTGAGCCCTCAGGATGGAGCCCAGGTCAGCAATTAACTGCATTGGTGCCTCTTTCCTTTGGAGTGAGTATTTCTATCAGGGTCAAGTGGCAGGGAATGTATTTCTGTAGCTGTCTGCAGGATTCAGGAGGAAATACCCAAAACCCCCTGATTTTTCACCCCAATTTAATTTTTAGCTAATAAGGATGACTGGTGGTCCCTGCTGAGTTATAGCATCCCAAAACATCCCATCCATGCAGGACTCATCCCTGGATGGCTGGCAGGGTCTGGGCACAGCCACCTCAGCAGCTTAGCAGGATTGGAGAGAGGATTAGACACCAGAGGGGGATAACAAGAGAGGATAAAAGCTTAGGGGGAATAAAAGACCCTGGCACATGGGGATGAGAGGCAAATACTAATTGCCTGGGATTGGGAAGGCACATTCTCTCTGGGAGGGTGATTTATGGCTGTGGGCAGGATGTTGTTGGGCCTAGGTGCACAGACCAATTGATGTGGCTGCAGCCAGGGCCTTTCCCTAAAAATAAAGCTGAGATTTTCCCCCAGTTGGGGTAGAGAGGTGTACACATTCATGGGCAAAAAGTACTTGAAAGGGAAAATAATTTTGAAGAAAGCATCCCCAGCTTGGGGTCAATTTGTACTCCAGAGATTTAAGTCTGTTGGAGTCCTGTTTAATATGACCCCAGTGCTGGCACTGAGCAGGTAAATGATGAAGCCTGCTGTTTTCTGTGGTGTGGCATTCCCCAAATACACTTATTTTAGGAGCAAGGGAGGTCATGCTGGGCTGGAACTCAGCGGCTGCTCTGGGCCAGCTCTGCAGCTCGCCCACATGCATCCTGCCCCCCTGGCAGGGGCAGGAGCACTGCAGACTCCAGCTGAGGGATGTGCTGCCTGCCCCAGCTCCAGCCACCTCCAGGAGCCAACCTGGGCTCCCTCCTGCCTTTTCCAGCTGATGGAGGACTGTTCCATTTTCTGGCTGTGCCAAAATTCAACGAGAGGTCTCCCTGCACCAGGTGCTGTGGGACCCAAACTCCTGGAGGCTTGAAAATAAAAGCTACCTGGGCCAAGCCAACATTCCTGGTGGCCTCATGCCAGGCAGTGGCTTTATTAAGAAGCCATCAGGCCCAGGCTGACACAGGCTGT
Organism: Trochalopteron elliotii; assembly: GCA_024734555.1. Lineage (NCBI taxonomy): Eukaryota > Metazoa > Chordata > Aves > Passeriformes > Leiothrichidae > Trochalopteron > Trochalopteron elliotii. The sequence goes on along the minus strand of JANPWX010000118.1, from coordinate 1,344,571 downwards.
GTGTGCCACAGCAGGGGAGTGATGTGTGTGCCAGCACTGTCTGCCTGTGCTTTGGGGGGGGTCCCTTGTCTCCTGCTGGGGTGTGGGTGGGATCCTTCCCCAGGATGGGGATACTTGGGGGTCCACTCAGGGCTGGATAGCTCCAAATCAGCACTGTGGGGTCAGGAGCAGCTCGGGGGGAGGAGGGTGGGGATGCTCTGCAGTGTGACCCCTGACTGCACATGGTGGTGGTGTCATCACCCCCTCTCCAATCCTGCTGGATGTGGGAGAAGAGCACACACATCATTGGGCAGGGCCAGGGCTGGTAAATGCAAAGATCCTCATCCATGGGCTGCTCACTGATCCTAAAATCCCCCCTTACCCAGCCAGGCTGCCCAGGAGCTGGGTAGGAGTGAGCTGCACACAGATGTGTGGGATGCAGTGATGGCACACACATCCCTCCTGCAGCTGGGGGGTAACCCCAGACAATGCTTTATTCTTCCCTGTGGCACAGCCAGCTCCATCTCTGCCCTGCTTTACCCCGCCTTGGGCAGAGGAGGAGAGGTTCTGTCCCAGCTGAATGAGGCAGGCACCTTCCCCAGTTCCCAGTGATGGTCATTGGGATGCTGGTGGTGCTGCTTGTGCAGGAGCCATGTGTGCAGTGTCCCAGGGGTGTTAGAAATCTGCTTTTCCCAGCTGGATTGTGCTCTGCCCTCATGGGATCCCTCGTGAAGGTTTCTCCTGCAGTTACACTGGGGTGTGAATGGGATATGCAAGGGTTGGTCTGAGAGGCAGCTCTACTCCTACCCAGGGGGAAACATGGACTGAGGCTGGGATATGGATGAGTGAGAGATTGCCTGGGATTTAACAGGCTTTTTTAAGACCAGAAGTAAACCCCAGCCCTTGCTCTTTAGAGTCATTAAATGTCCCCTGGTTCATTCTGCAAAGGGTAGGCACATTAACCTGCTGGCCTGGCTGCCCTCTGTTAACCACATCCTCATCACATGAACTCCCCTGACATTTGAGACTGCTCTTTTTCCCAAACCCACTGTCTGCTTTCATTCCCAACACAACATTTAGAGGCTGGGCATTTGCTTCTTGTCATTCCTTGGTATAAATGATACTATGGAGGAAGAAGAAAAAATCCCTTACCAAAGCATCAGGAATAAGAACACCTCCATCACAAAGAGATTAAATTTTGCTTGAATTAATACACTAAAACTGGAGGGAGAAGCCTTCCCTTGGGAGTGAGGGGCAGGGCAGAGCATCACCCCTTGCCAGGGCTCACACTGCCTGTTCTGCCTTTGCCACCTCTCCTGCCAGCTCTCATTTCTATGGAAACCTGCCCTCCTCGCTCTTTCCCCTGCTTGCACTCTTGCTAATTTAAGAAAACCAACTTTCTGCTCTCTGAGGAGTTGCCTGGATGTAGACATGCCCCTGAGGCAGGCAGTGATGTCCCCCTGCCCACCAGTACCTGGCAGCCCATGTCCACCACTAACAGGGTGGTGCATACCCCTATTCCTGCTCTCCTGGGCAGGGAAAGGCAGGACACCTCCTTATCTCAGCACTTTTCATCTGCTCTGGGTCCTTTCCATGAGTGCCTCTCCTCTCTCAAGCCTCCTTGTCTGTTCTCCCCCCACCCCTCTCCCCAGCTTTGTTTACATCAGTAAAACACTTGTCCAGGTCAGACACGGTTTCCTGATAAACACATTTCCATTGATTGCTGGAAAGAAAATCTCCTCCAGAGTAGCACATTCTTTGCTCTGGGGATCAATACCCTCCAAACCTCTCCTGTCCCCCACACCAGCCCTCCATCTGAGCGAGGAGGGTGTTCTTTGGGGACCTCCTGAGAGTGGAGGCAGGGCTGGATGTGAGATGTGACACCTGAAGAAGATGCACAGTCTGAGGAACCTGTCAATCCCCCTGGCCTCTTCCATGCTGCACCCATGGAACACAAACCCCTTCCAGCTGCTTCCCCAGGCCATGCCCCAGTGCATCAGCCCCTGCACCCCTGTCTGTGCAAGGGGTGCATTGCATCCCCCTTCTCCTGCCTGGGCCTGTCAAAACATTCCCATTTCAGGAAATCAAAGGATGTTTATGTCCTGCGAGAAGCCCTGGAAGGGGCAGCAGCTGAGGGGCAGCCGTGCTGTGCTGCCTGGAGTCCCACAGGCTGTTAATGCACTGCTGATGGGGAAGCTCATGTGCTGCTGCAGAGAGTGATTTAGCTGTAAAGCCACAATCGATGAAGAGAAATTTAAAGGGATTAGACATTTTGCTACTGCTGCAAATGTGATGCTCCCCATAGTGTTCTCCCCTCCTGGAATGCATCAGGACTTCATGGATGAGGTGTGGTGACCTGTGCTGAGACCCTTGGGTACCTACAGGGTTCACTCAAGAGGCTTTTTTTAGACCAAAAAATGCGGAACAACAATGAATTTACTGTGCAAAATGATGCTTTGCCCACCTGTCCAGCCAGTGGTTCATCTCCTCTATGACAAAACAAACACAGGGTGTTGCTGGAAAGCATCCCAGCCCAGTAAACCTCACCATTTATTGCAGGGAGAAAACAAATTCAATTATCATAATAAATAATTAATGAGACATAATTAACAAAGACATAAAAATTATAAATAATAATCTGGGCTGAGAAGAAACAAGCCCAAGTGCTCCGTAGGGCCCATACAAACTACCAGAGGCCTGACCCCAGGGAACCAGCAAAGCATGTGTGATGGAGCATAAGGAGCTGTAATGAATTCAGAGTTTCCACCAGGCTTTAATAAAGCCCTTCTGCAGAGGCTGTTAAGGGAACTGAGATGAGAGGTGAAAGTTTGTTATGGATTGGAAACTGTCTAGGAGACAGAGGAGAAGATAAAAGAGAAAAGAAGTGCTGAAGACACAAGATGAGCTGGGGACCCTGGGACATCTCCCGTGGGGCACCTGCCCTGGAGAAGGGCCTGGGCCATGGTGGGAGCTGCAGGAGGATGATCCCTGCCCATTCTCAGGAGCTGGGCTGGCTTTAAAGCAGAAGCTGAACCTCATTCATTGCCAGCGTGGGCATTCACTCAGAGGGAACACTGCCTTCACTGCTGAGGACACTGATACCATCTCCCTCCCGACAGCATCAACACAGCCCTTATCCCCCCTAAAGGCTGAGCTTGCCCAGCTCAGCCTCACTGATGCTGCCAGGCACCCTGCTGCCACTCAGAGCCCAGGGACCACAGCTCCAGCATGGATCTACACCCAGCTCCATCCTGATTTTCAACCAGCAATGGCTCAGGGGGGGTTGGGGACATTTCTGCTTCTCTTTGGGATGCCAGCTTTGTGTCTACACCTTTCCCAAAGGCAAAGCAAGCCCCTGGGGTATCCAAAAACTGAGGGAAGGGGGTGGAATTGCAGCCCCCAGCCCCCCCATCCCACTCAGCCTCACGCCTCCGAGCCCCCAGTGTGAGCACTGCAACCACCCAGTGCCTCCCAAAGCCTGCCCTGCTGGATGGATTTTTTAAATTGGATTGTGACAAACATTTAATACCTAATAGAGCTCACACCAGCACAGTTAATTAAGAAGGTGACTAATCCAATTCACTCGTGGGAGAGCAGAGAGTGAGGAGAGGGAGGGAGGCAGGCAGGGAGCCTGCGTTAGTGTGGGGAGGGAGCAGGAGAGAATCAGTTCAGCTTCTATCACCTGTCATTTCATTTTGTGTGTGTGCACACACGATGAAGAAGGACTTCCCTTCCCTGTTGCAAGCTCTGGAGCTGCTGAGGAGAAGCTGAGCTGCCCCAGGCTCTGTGTGAGCTTCACTGGGGTACCAGACCAGGTGAGGCTCTGAGAAATCCATGACAGCTGGATGCTCCTTGGGGCTTGGCCACAGAGATGCCCATAGACCAAATCTTTGTTTTAAAACACCCCCCAGGAGTTTTTCGAGCTCTGAAGGGGCTGCTGAGGCACAGACAGTGCAGAGCATCCCCCTGCTCCACACGGGGCTGCGCTGTGGGACCGGTCCCAGGCACGTCGGGCTGGCAGAGCCAGCTGTGCCAACATCTGTATGCCACTCACACCCCGCGCCCCCGGAGTTGATAAATAAAACAAGTGGAGTTATTTTGGCCCCGGGGACAGGGCTGTCTCCCGGAGCACAGAGTGGCTCTTTCTCTGTCTCTCTGCGGCGCCCGAGTTCATTGTTATTCCCCAGTGGAGAACAGGACGTGGATTGAGCCGAGGTGCCCATCTGCGGAGGGCAGCCGGAGAGAGACTCTCTTCATATGAGCGCCTAATGGCATCAATGGCGCTTTTAAAGGCAGCCCCGGGGGAAACAAAAGGTCGCAGCGAGGAAGAGCGTGTGGGCGAAGCCGGGGAGGGATGGGGGGAAACGGGGACGGAGCCAGGGGAGGAGGGCGAGCAGGATGAGCTGGAGAGGAGGACAAGGGGAAAAAACATAAATGAATCGGCTCCATCCAAACCATGTTTCCTACAGAGAGCGAGGCAGCTGGAGGACCTCAGGATGCGGGCAGCAGTGCCACAGGCGTCAGGTGCCAGGGATGCTGAGCACCGCCCACCCCAGCCCAGCCATCGCCCAGCGCGTCCATCAGCGTCCCACGGCAATTAGTCCTCATTAAGCAAGGCCAGCAAAAGGGGATGCTGCCTTAATAATGTGACAAGCAGGTGGGTTAAAATTGGAGAGGAAAATAATTAAAAACGAAACAACCCGAATAAAAAGCCAACCAAGCTCTGCCCAGGAGTGCTGCCAGTGCCTTCCATGGACAGCCCTGGAAGCAGCCACTGGGATCCCCTCGTTGTCCTGGGGGTGATGGGTGCACGTCAGGCAGATGTAGGGGAGGAGGCAACCACAGCACCGAGTAATTAATGAGGAATTAACACCACCAGCTCATCCCTCCTGCGGCCAGAAAATCCCCCAGGGTGCTCCCAGCATCCTCCCCCTTGCAGGAAATAATTACCGAAGTTAAAATTATTTACTAAATGAGGCAATTCTCGGCGTGCTATCTCGGAGCCGTTTGCCTGGTTTACATTGTTACTAGTGCTACATAATAAATTAACTGTGTAATTAAAGACAAGTTTAATGCTGATGCTTTGCAGAGGGATTTTCTTTTAAGTCTCTCTGCAAGTCGAAGCAACATGCATTACATGAGGGACCAGGGGCAGGGACTGGCAGAGCCAGGCAGGACCAGGCAGGACACTGATCCCCCACCACACGTGTCCCTCGCTCCCCCAAGGGACAACAACCAGATCGAATCAAATCAATCTGCATTTTAATTACCAGCCACACTCTCTCTGCAGGGCCGCTGAGCCGTCTGCAGTGGGAGCAGCCAAAATCGCCTCGGGTGAAGCTCCCTGCCTGTCCCGTGTTATTTAGCAGGACACGGATGTGCTCCATCAACAGGACCTGTTCCTGACTGTGCTGATCAACCAAGCGAGGCTACAAAACCCCGCGGGGATCAGAGGACTCATCCACAAAAAAAAAAAAAAAAAAAGAGGAAAATAAACAACGCACTTTAGGAATCCACATTTTTGGTGATTTCTGCTGACTAACATGATTTCAGTCAAAACCAAGGAAGCCACCAGGGAAACGGTTCAGGAGCTTCAGGAGGAGACATTTCCTTTTTGGAGATGAGGCTCTAGGGACACGATGGGGGGCACTGAGCTCCAGCAGTGGGGACATGAGGGGCTGTGTGACCCAGGACATGCTCTGCTCCTCTTGCAGCTCATCCGTTCTGCTGGGCTCAGGGGTCACCTCCCCTGCTAGCCATGAGATGGGGAGCCAAATCCCAGCCTTTCCCATGCTGTTGGTGGGGGCAGCATCCCCCAGGGCCTGCCCTCCTGCTGCCAGCATGGCCCAAATGCATCAGTATTGACTGGGCAATCAATTCTCAAATCCCAGCAGCCAGGCCAAGGAAGAGCAATTACAGCAGGCAGCCATGAGCTCCAGCTAATGCAAACAGAACAGCTTTCCTCTGGGACATTGCCACACATCCCATGGTACCAGGAGGGCAGGGCAAGGCTTCCTCCTTCCAGGGAAGGGTATTTGCACTTCAGAAAGAGAGCCAGCACCCAGTGGAGCACCCACACTGCCAGGCATCCCTCCAGCTGCATCAGCCCTCAGCCCAGCATGATCTTAAGTGGGACATTCTTCCCAAATGGGTGAGGGAAAGAGGGGAGAGCTGCCCTGGAGATGAAGGACAGGGAGCTGAATTAATTTCTCCCTCCTGTGATGCCTCTCACGAATGGAGGGGAAGGAGAGGGCAAATCCCTCACCTCTGCCAAGCCATTCTTCAGGAGAACAGCCATTACCAGAGGTCTTCCCTACACTTGTAGCTACAAGCATTTTATTCCCCAAAACATGTGGGATTTATGATCTCCTCCAACAGGAGAGAGAGTTCTGACTGGGCCAAAGGAACACCCCACACCCACCCAGGGCCAGTTAAACACCCCTGGATAATTTCTCTAGCAATGATCCACACCACCACACACTGGCATCAGGCTCCAAATCTTGTCTTCCCCATGGTGACTTGCTGGAGCTCCATCCACCTTGAGGAAAGAGATGGGGAGCAGAAATCCCTCCACAAAAGTGTTTGTTTAGCAAAAAAGATGAGAGAGAGAGAGGCAGGTAGGGGTGGGAGGTGGTAGCTGGGATGGTTTCTAACATGTCCTGGATCAAGCTGCCCACAAAACCAAACAGCTTAGAAGGAAAATGTTCAGATGAAGATCTCTGCTCACCACACCTCCTAGGGACAGGGACCTCAGCAGCCCTTTCCACCTTTCCTGTCCTTTTCCTGGTGATTTTGGGGGAATCCAGACACCTTCTTAAACCCCAGCCACCCCAGGGAGCAGGAGGGGAGAGTTCAGCATCCCTGGGATTGTCACCCCACCAATAAATCTGGCAGCAGATTTACCCCATGGAGTATCAAACCCCACAGATGTGGGAAAGAGGAGATGGGACATATGACATCCCACATGTGATACCCCCACCTGCTCATCTTTTCCCAACCTTTGCCATCCCAGATGCTCAGCAGGACAAACTGACCATGGTGGCTCGTTTAGGAAGTTGGGAGATGGCTTTGCTGCCTGCACCTTGCCAAGGTTCCTGCCCTGTGGATGGAAATTATGGAAATACCGGGTTTAAAAATTAAAAAGAATCAGGGAAGGGGGGGGGGGGGGGGGGGAAGGGGGGAAGAACCAAACAAACAATTACCTGGAGCTCATCAAGGAGCTGCCGGGAGGAATTGTGATGGCTAATTACAAAAGGAAAATTAAATCAAGCTCTGAGGTGAAGACAACAAGCTGGGGGAAATAGGAAGGCACAGGAGGAGAGGAAGTATCAATGTGTGGATGGGAAGTTTGGTGCTGAGATTTTGCCAAGGAAGAATGTTCCTTTGACTATTTCCCAGTGGGAAGGGGTTCACTCACTGACATTCCTTTGGCCCGGTGATAGCAGGAAGGATGGAGGGGAGATGCCCTTTCAATTCCCATGGAACACAGCTGAAGCACCTCCCCTTGGGGCTGTGGGAGTGGAGGCAGCCAACAGGGAGAATCTTTAACTAAAAGTCAGCTGGAATGGTGCTGGGCATCCTAGCACTCATTTCAGGCACATCAGTAGGGGAGACTGGACCTGCCTTGTGAGAAATGAGAGTGAGGAAGGGGAAATCCCTTCTGGAACAAGAGACAGACAAATGGCACCTGCTGAACCTGCCCTGCATTTTCTATTTTATTTTTGAATTTCCTATCCCCATCCCTTCTGGTTTCCTTATTTTATTTCTTGCACAGAGGGGTGGGTGAGGGAAGACCAGGAGCAAATCATGCCATCAAACAGGTCCTGAGAGAGTGTGAGCTTCCAGCACTTACTGCCATTAAACTCAGCAGCCTCCTCCCAGGAAATCCAGCCAGCAAACTGGGCCTACAGACCAGGACCCAACAGCTGGAAGCATCCAAGCAGTCCCAGATTTCACCCTCTCTGGGATTTTTCCCCAGGCTCTGGGATGCTGCTCTCCTGGCTGGGACCACCTTAGGGATGGGAGCAGCATTTAAGGCCATTGACATTTTGTTCCTCATTACAGGGGCAATTAAAAGGCAGAGGATTACAGGCACTGGCTGCACCCTGTCCCTGTCCCTCAGCTGCCTCATGCTGCTGCCTTTATCTCTTCTGCCTGGGCAGTTCCATCGATGAATTGACTTCTTCCCCTGCCTAATTTATGTCTCCTTTATGTTTGTTTATATAATAAGGTTAAACATCTGCTTTACACCCTACATGCTTGTACTTGTTAATTAGCCTTTTTTTTCTTGGGTTTTATTGCATTTGCTGCGGGCTCTGACAAGATGAACAGCAGCAAGGAGAAGGCTGGGAACCCCAGAGACACCCTGTGCCAGGGTAGGAGCTGCAGCCCCCAGCCCAGCCAGCCCAGCCCAGCAGGTTTGGGGGCCTCTTCCCCCTCAAGAGCCGTGGGTGAAGTAGTCAGAGCTGCAGCTGTGTCAGGGAAGGGCTCCCATAGGATTGGTTTCTACTTCTCAGTGCAGTTTTTGAGCTGTTTTAGGGGGACTGGGGAGCTTGGAGCACCACCATCAGGAGAACAGCAAGAGATCCATGTGTTCCCCTGTGGCTGCTGCCCATGGTGACAAACTGTCCCTGCCCCTTCACCTTGCTGATGCTGGAATCCATCTGAGGAGTACCTGCGAGCAGGTTTGGGGTCCAGGGTAGGGCAGGGATCTCCCCAGGGGAGTGGCTCTCCACCCCACAAGCAGCCTCACAAACATGGGAGCCCAGCCTTTCCCTGCCTACAGAACCCAGAGGAAACCTCAACCTCAGCCCAGAAACAAAGTGGCTCTTCATCCTTGGTTTGCCAGGCCTAACAGTCAAATCCCTCCCCAGCACCAGCACGGGTGAGCCCCAGCACCAGCACGGGGCTTTTTCCAGTCCTGGCAGTGTGGTTCTACAAACGGATCCACACGACCCCAGGGCCCAGCTCTGCCCTGTGGCTGCAGCAAAAGCCCCAGCTCCCGAGCAGTCTTGCTCTTTTGTTGCTCTCCTGCTGCTCTCCTGCCGCTCAGGTGCCTGGGGGAGGTCCCGCTCTCCCGGCGGGCTGGCGGTACTGCCGGTGCCCCCTGCCTCTCTCTCCCACCGAGCCTCCCCGGACACACCCGGGCATTTGTACCTCACTGCTGTGAGCAACTGAGATTCAAAGAAACAGCCGGGCTCATGCTCCCCCGAAGGTGCAGGAAAAGCCTCTGTGCCCCTCCTGCCTGCCTGCCAAGCCTTCTCCTCCTGCCCATTCCCCACGCCTCAGTTTCCCCGCCTGCAGACACCCGTCCCACGGGGCTGCCGTGCCGGAGGCAGCCACAGGGATGCAGCCGGCACAAACCAAGCCCTAAATCTGACCCTTCCTCGCCACCCCAGTGCCCCTGCAGGAGATGTCTGGTCTCAGCTGCCCAGCTGGTACACAGGCAAGAGCTTAAAGCGGCGAGGTGCTCTCCGTTTCCAGCCAGGACGGCAGAATACGGGGATGCATTCCTTCCTTCCTTCCTTTCCCGGGCTCCACAGCACCTCAGCGAACCCCTCCGCCGCTCCAGAAAAGATCCCCCGCACCGGGCTTAACCTTCTTCTCCTCTCCGGTCAGATGGATTCTGTCAGGAGCCGTAGCAGGTAACTGCTAATGAAGCACGCCTAATTAACGCGTTCCTCAGACACACCCTCGGCGTCCCTTCCTTGTCCAGATGCTCCGCCACCCCTCCGCCAGCGGTGACCTCGTCAAGCCAGCGCTCCCCTCCCCGGCTTTAAAAGTCGCCGCTCCGCACAGGGAGACTCAGGGAGCATCTTTCAGCCCAAAGCTCTGCGATGGCCCCTTCCAGGGGTCAGCTCTCCTACAGAAAGGCACCTTTGCCGCTCGAGCAGGCGGCAGAGGAGGCAAAAAACCGTGTTCAAACTTTGGTGAATCGAAGCAGAAAGCCGGGGTTGAGGCTCGGCAGAGCCTGGGTGGGCTTCGCGTTGGCCGGCAGCATCCAGGCGGCGGGCGGTGCGGGAGGGAGGGAAAGGCTGCCCAGGCTTTTTCTTCCCAGCCCCCGGAGTTGGGGATGCTGCTGCCCCCGCGGCCCTGCGGGGAGTGGGAGCCGTGGGCAGCAGGGAGGGAGCGGGCTGAGAAGGAGAAATGGAGCCCGGCTTTGACGGGGAGAGGGTGTGAATGAGCCCCTCAGCGCTGCCTGCAAGGATGCAGCAAGGAGCCTCCTCCCTCCACGAACTGTCTCCGTGTGACGCAGGTGCCAAGAGCCAAATTACTTCAATCTCATTCCAGCCACAAAAGGAACTTCCAGAAAGTGCAGGCGGCCTTTATCACCCCCCCAAAATAACCAACATACCCCTTCTTCCCTCGCACGGCGGCCGGGCCGGGGGACAGAATCGCGGGTCCCTGCCGGCCACCGCTCCCCTTCGCGCTCAACTCCGCGCCTGCTGCCCGGCCGCGGGCTGGAC
>JANPWX010000118.1:1197546-1333740 GCA_024734555.1 Trochalopteron elliotii | reverse complement strand
GTGGGGCGGCCCCGCTCCGCGGGTGCCCGGGCTCGGCCTGGCGCCCTGCCTGGCACCGGCAGCCCCTCTGGCTGCTGCGGCCGAGAGGAGCGACCCCGGGACTGCCTCGCTGCCGCTCCGTCCCCTCCTTAAATTTCATCAGCTTCGTTTCTCCCCCCCCCCCCCCCCCCCGGTTTGCGTTTTTTTTTTTTTTTTCCCTCGCTCTCCCCTGTTCTCCGCTCCCCGCTCCGGGCTCTCCCGCACGCAGCCGCCTAGTGGGCAGAGGCGGCAGGAAAATCCCACCCGCAAACCCGGGCGGCACCGCCGCATCGCCTCCCACCGCCCGCCGCTGCCCCGCCGCCTCCCCGAGCACCGCCCGCCGCCCCAGACGGCTCCCGAGCACAGAGAACGCTGGAAAAGAACGGGAGGGGGAAAGGCGAGGGAGGAAAGAGGGTAAAATGGGATTAAAAAAAAAAAAAAAAAAAAAAGTGAGAGCCAACTGAGTTTGACCTCAGCCGTCCTGGGGTCTGGATGCAAACCAGCGTGGGCATGGAAATGGTCGGAGGGCTGGAATTCCTCTGCTGTGAGGGAAGGCTGACAGAGCTGGCTTTGGTCAGCCTGGAGAAGAGAAGGCTCCAGGGAGACCTCAGAGCCCCTTCTAGGGACTGAAGAGAGAGGACTTTGGACAAGGGTATGGAGTGACAGGAGATGGGGAATAGCTTCCCTCTGCCAGGGGCAGGGTTAGATGGGATATTGGGAAGAAATTCTTCCCTGTGAGGGTGGTGAGGCCCTGGCACAGGGTGCTCAGAGAAGCTGTGGCTGCCTCATCCCTGGAAATGTTCAAGGCCAGGTTGGGTGGAGCTTGGAGCAACCTGGTCTTCTGGGGGTGGAATGTGATGGTCTCTAAAGTCTCTTCCAAACCCAAACCATCCTGGAATTCTGCAATACCACAAAACAGGTGTGGGCAGTACCCACAACTCTGGGTTCTGGCACTCCCCAGCCCCCCAAAGGTTAATTAACATTTGGGGGGCAGGTTGTTACTTAGCTGGGTATCAGCTGTACAGGACAGGACAGGGGAAAGAGCTGCCTGGGGAGGAGGGAGCAGCAGCCACAGCCTCAACAGGAGGGCTGAGGACCTTCCTGTTGAGGGCCCCATGCAGTTTTCCTTCTAAGCAGGATGGTGAAAGAGCCATGTTATTAGAGCATTATGTGTTGCCTCTGACCAGCTGCCAGACCTTGGGGAAGTGGAGACATTAGTGGCCAAGCTGGCAGCAGGTATTTTTACACCCATCCTCACTGAATTTTGTTAAAAAGATCTGAATTCAGCTCTCCCCACTGCTCCTTGAGAGACAGAGACCAGCCTCACCAAAAACATGTGAAATGAGCCTCTGTTCCAAGTGGTCACTTACTCAAACACAGCCGAGAAAGATTTTCAATGGAATTCTCTCCTTGCAGGTTGAGAGCCATTGAAGTTGTTTCTGAATTAGTGACAAATTCCCCAATTACTGTTACATATATAATTACCACCAACCAAAATAATGCAGGAAGGACATTGGAGTGGCTGTATTTCAGCATATTTGGAGCACTCTAATTCCTTTTAACATCATAACCTACCTGAATATTGAAAGTAATGAGCCTCCAAAAGCTTTTTGCTCAACAGTGAGTAGCACTGTTGACAATAGAAAGCATTTTTTCCCAGCTGAGCTGCTGAACCAAAGCTGAGAAGAACAATTCCACCCAATTCTGCACAAAACTTTGACAGCTTTCCTGGCAAGCTACTTACTCCCTCAGGTTAGAGACTCCTGTCCTGGTGTGTTTAAACAGACCTTTTTCAGTCACAGGAACAAGGTGGCCCTAAACAGTCCATGACTCCTCAGATATGATTTCATGTCCCAATTTCCCCACATCACTTTGGGTAAATTGCCTAATTTACCTCCTACCTCCATAAAATAGAAGCTCAATGAGAAATATACAGGCCATTAAGAGTGATGAGCTGTTCAGCTCTGTAGATAAGTACCCACTTAGATGTGTAGGGAGTCCTACACCTTCACACAGACATCCTACACAGAGTGAAATCCACCTTTCTAAGGAAGCCAGCAGTGATTTTTCCATGGTCTCAGACACTGGAGATAACTAAGCCTGGCTGACCCTCACCACCAGTGAGGTGGGAGGCAACTTTGCAGACTATCATGCAAAAGCCTGAGTTGGAAAATCAGGTATTTCAGCTTTGGCTTCACAGATGTACCAGCACGACAAAAATCACATTATTTGGACCGTGCTAATGGAAAAAAGTCCAAGAAGCCACACAAGATTGAAATATCTGATCAGGCCCTTCTGGCTTTCTCCAGCTGGAGGAGTCACTGTCCTCCTTCACCTTCCAGCCACAACAATGAGCCTGCAAGTCAAAGTCAAGGGCATTGCCCCCAAAACTGTGTTTGGAGTGTGACCACACATAAAGGAGCAGTTTATCACCCAGATCCCCCAGAGCAGGATGCCTGGCTGTAAAACCCATGTGCTCTAATTCCTGTGAAGGTGAAAGGGAAAAGCAGGGTCAAGCAGAGCCCAGAGCTGTCACCCCTGTTTGAGGGTCCTTAATGAAACCTTAATGATGCTGAGGAGAGATAGACAAAATCCCTTGTTTCTAAATGTACTTCAGAGCAAAGTACACCTCGAAATGGGAAACTTGCTGGTTTTGTAGCCAACACAAGAAGTTTTCCAAGAGATGGTCTCTGGAGGGAAGAGCTTGTGGTTTGCATGAGGCAGGGATGGTCTGAAAGGGTCCCTGGGGGCCACGCTGGGAAGAACTAGAGACCTTAATTTAGAAAAATTATTTGGGAGATCATTTCAAATCCCTTTTCTCTCTGTTTTGCTCATGTTCATTCTGGGACTCTGGGCCATAACCACCCACACAGCACAGGCACCTTCATGTTTCACAAGCCTGCCTTGCTGATGCCAGTGGGAATTGAGCCTCAGGGACACCCCAGGGGTTTCCATCACTTCAGGATTAGGAAAAGCACTCTCCAGTGAATGAGACCTTCTGGATCGGCCTGAAAGCCTCAAGATCTCTTCCCTGTGCAGTCTTGGGGGGATGAGCCGCTGGTGTTCCCATCCCTCCCCTCCTGCTGCCCAGAGCATCCCTCAAAAAAAGCCCGTGTGGAAACAGATCTGCAGCCAGTGCTCACCCACTTCCCTGGGCTTTGAGCATCCTTGCAATTTCCCTGGAGGTGTGTGGCAATGGGAATTCTGCAGAAAAAGTTTGGGAGATGGCTTTTATTCCTTGTCTCGGGGCCGCTGGGGACGGCAGCCCCAGGGAGAAGCTCTTTCCTGGGCAGAGCTCGGTGCGCGGAGCGGAGCCGCCCCTCGGCAGCGCCGATCCCGCCGTGCGCGCCGGGGACCGAGCCGGGGCTCCCAGCCCGGATTACCAGAAAATTAAACATATGTCTCCATTCACCCAGGCGAGGAATTAGATGTTGATCCGTCCTGATTCCATCTATTTCAATTATAGACAAGGACAGGCACCACCTTCCCCTCGCAGAGACCCGGGAAGGAGGAATGGTCCCGGGGAAGTCTCCAGCCCGCGGGGCTCGGTCTGGGCAGGGGAGAATCCCAGGCACTGCAGCCCCTTTCAACCCCGTCAAGGCTATGGAAGGATGCTTGAGGCTGGGGAGGATATTTGGGGACCTCGGGTAAACGTTCAGCACCATGGGGGAGTTAGTGGGACCATGGAGGGGGAAGTTCTAAGGGCTCTGAGCAGATTCTTGAGTTTCTAGGGTGGAAGTTTGGAGGCCTGGGGTAGATCCTCAGGGCTCTGGGGAGATACCTGAAGGCATGAATGGGGTGCTCAGGGCCCTGGCAAGATGCTCAGAATAAGGGGCCATGGGGGGCTGACAGCAGGAACTTGCAGGATACACAGGGCTCTGTGTCTATAAGAAGAGGGAGGAGCACACTGTAAACCAAAGGTGATATTAAAAAGATTTGATTATCATCACAAGAGCAATAAACCCTTCAGTCAAAGCCTCCAGATTATCTGCTATCATGCAATGGTTCACTGAATGTGAGCACTGGCAGGGAGAATGGTAACAGAGCCAAAAAAGCGTCCCACAAAACAGATGTGAGCTTCATGGCAAGGCAGCTCAGGTGCTGTATTAGTCCACACCACCGGGGCTTCAACCCTCCTGGGGATGGACTGGGAAAGCCACTCCCCACTCCACTGCAGGAACTCCTTCAGTGCAGTTTGTGTTTCCAAAGGAGAGGAGAAAGACCTTGAGATGCTCCAGCGGTGGGAAATGCAGGCAAGCTCAGGTGGGTGATGTGCTGGCAGCTACAACTTGTGCTGCCCCTGAGCCTGTGTCCATCTTCCACCCTGCTGGGGAGAAACAAACACCTTTGCTGTGAAGCCAGGGAAGTTTGTCTTGTAATGACTGAACAGTTTCTAATGTTTTACCTGTGAATAATAAATATCAATATTATAGAACAGCATTGATGTGAGGCCCAGCTGCTGCAGCAGGAGTGTTAAGCCAAGGTGCCTGTATACAAGACACCCATTAGGAGAGGAGGCTTTTCAGAAAACATCCAATAGACCTGGGCTTAGGGATCACCAGCACACCAGAAACCAAATGGATTCTTTGATTTTGCATCTTAAGGAGAGCCACAGCTTTGATGCTGAGAGCATGGAGACACATTGATGCTTGTGAGGAGCACAGAGGATGTGGCAACTCCTGGCATTGTTGGTCTTGTCCACCTTTCTCTGTCTCGAGCCCCTCCTTGAGCATGCCCAGGAGAAGACAGTCACCCATGGGGCATGGCTGAGGTTGGTTACTGCTGCTGGGGTAAGTGGGTGCAAAGCTGTGCCCCATCCTTGGGTTTCAGGGTGCTGCTGGCAGCAATTTCTCTGCTCCTCCCTAGCATCAGCTGTGTCTCCCTGCATTTGTCACTTTCTTGCCAACCTGTGCTCAGACACATTCCCAAATACCTCTCCATAATGTTTGAGATGGCTGATGCCCAGCCACAGGGAAAGAGGTGTCACCCTGCAGGGGCTGGCTCTTCTGAGGGTCCCTCTTGGAGCCCAGAGCCCAGTGGCTGGCTGGGCTGTGGGGCAGGGCTGTGGGGCAGGGCTGTGGGGCAGCAGATTGCCCTTGATGGCAGGGAATTGTCACCCCCAGCCTCAAAACATGCTGAGAACTGGGGAAGCAACCAGTCTTGGCTCACCAGGATGGAGGCATCTCCTGCCTAGAGGACAGGGTGCAGGAGAAGCAGGGAATTTGGGAAGGCAGGGACCAGAGAGCAGATGTTGGATACAGCATCTCCTTCCTTTGGTATCCTGAGGCTCTTCCATGCAAAGCAAGCTGGGAATCTACCCGTGCTCTCAGGGCCAACCCTAAAAGAGGGTTTATCTAGGGCCAGGCACTTGTACCCTGGCAAAGCACAACAGTTCCCAGCTTTCTAAATCACACTGGGTGCTTTGGGACATTATCTTCACAGTTTCCTTCCCCCTCTGTCCCACTGCTCACAGCAGAAGGTGTAGCAGCAAGGCCTGAGCTGCTGAGAAATGCCTGGAGCCCCTGGGCAGGCAGCTCCAATCTGGCTTTTGTCCCTCTTTGCCTGTCCGGGGTTATGGTTCATGCTCATTAAAGCACCATCCCTGTGATTTGCTTTCTCACCCATCAGCACTGCCAGATATGCAGACCATCTCCATGGTCAGAACAAACAGCCCTTAAAAGCACAGGCAAGAGGCAAACAGCCTCTGGGGGCTCAAAACAAGTGGTGCTGAAGCTCCTTGAAATCTTCTTTTGGAAGCTTTCATCCAAATTCCTGCCTCCCAGGAAGCAGCACTGACAGAGCCCAAGCCATTGAAACCCGTGGCTCTGCATCCCATCAGAAGAGGCTCTGCAGGCCCCCAGGCAGACAAGCAGCTCTGAAAAGAGCCATGGGGGAAACGGGTGCACAAGAGATGTTATTCCCTGGCTAAATGCAGGGATTTAAAATCCTGATTTCTTATTGCAAAGAAGCATTGTATGCTCTTGGCACAGTCACTCAATGCAGCCGAGCAGGGACAATCTCCTTGCCCCTGTGCAGGACAGGACAAGCCCCCTCCCACCCCAAATTGTCTCCTACTCCTCCACATGAGAGCCCCGGGGGTGCTCCATGCCTGGGACACACTGGGCTGGAGATGTCCCCTCACTGGCTGCACGGTGCTGGGCTCCCTCTCCCTCCTCCTCCTCCCAGGCCTGTGGGGCACAGGCAGCTCCCAGCCCCGGTGGGAATTGCAGCACACCTCAGTGACATCAGGACATTACAGATTCCTGGGGTTTTTTTAAAGTGCAAAATGCCCTTTAGCTCTGCTTATTGCCATGCACAAGGCTTTTTAGATGTCACAGGGATGTAGTGAAATAATTAAAACCCATGTTCAGACCTTAAATCTGGTATTAAAATGAAACTCTGGCAGCTCCAGAGCTGCACAGAAAGCTCCACAAAGGAAGGAACCTTAACCCCATGTCTCTGCCTTGGGATAAGGCCATGCCATTCTGCCTTAGCCAGCAGCTTGGGCACATCCTGAGTGCTCCATGTGCCTCTCCAGGTTTACTCCTGCAGATCCACTTTCCTGCAGGAACCAACAGAGATGTGGGGTTGGCATGGAGGCAAGCTTTTGCCCACTTTACAGTCGGATAAAACTGATCCCAGAAGCAGTGGGGGCAAGGCAGGAGTTAAAGGGATGGTTCACCACCCCAAACATCTCCTTTGGCAGCAGATGGGGAGTGGGGCAGCCAGAGCAGCTCAGTGGGTCCTGCCCAGCTGGGGGGCATGAGGGGGATGCTTGTTCTGCAAGGAACCAACACACAGGTACTGGAATTTCCATCACTTGGCTGCACACAAGTTGTTAGGAATAAAGAAGATAAATAAAGATAAATGGAGAAGAGCTGAGCATGCTGGCAACCCTTCTCTATCATTCCTTTTCTTCCCTAAGCAGATCAAATTATGACCTGGAATCACTGAATACATATTTTATTATGTGGATAATTTAAAGGATGAGGATGAGACAGAGAATTCATAAGGTACAGTCATGTTAGAAGACAAAGAGTTCCCATTAATCTCCTACAGGGAAAAAAACTGAACAGGAGAAAAGTGGGGGTTGTGGACAGGTTGTAATCAATGCTATCCTCTCCTCTTCTCTCCTCTCTGGGTGAGCTGGGGCATGCAGGGATGTCTCGTCCACTAACACCAGACAGAAACTGCTTCTTAAGATCTCACAAAATAGATGTGGTGCTCCAAACTCTTCCTGGCTCCACTGCCCTTCACTAGCAACATAAACCCATCATTCCTCATCCCATTCGAAGAACTCAGAAATCAGCTCTCCCTCTCCTCCTCAGTGCAGAGGAGGGGAGCAGGGGATGCCCCCTCCCTTCCCCACAGCCCCAGGGAGGACTGTCCCCTGTCCCTCCCAGGAGTCAGAGCCCTCCCTGGGGCTGTGCCATCACGGTCTGCTGGGCTTTGGCCCATTTCACCCCAGCCTGGTGCCAGCTGGAGCGTGATGCTCTGCTGACTTTGAGGGGTCAGCCCCACTTCACTCCCCCCAGCATCCCCTGCCCCATTCAGGCAGGGCTTGTTCTGCTCTCCACAGATCAATGCCAGCTTCAGGATGTTTTCTGGTCGCCACAGGACCAGGAAAGAGCTACTGGCTCTTGGGAATTGTTTTTGTAACTACTAAGCAATAAACAGAATAACTCTATAGTTCATGGGTAGCTGAGCCCTGGCACCACGCTGGGGCTGAGGGCTCATCCCTGGAGGGGAAGCACCCCAGAACCACCACTCAGGACACTGGGCTGGGGACAGGAGCAGTTGGCCTGGTGCCTTCAGACCAGTTCATGCTCAGATCTAAGGGGATAAAAGGAGTGTGTTTTCCCTCTTAAACACCCTGAATGGTTTTATGGAGATTTTGACAAGTCAGATTAAGCACTGTAATCAAGACAAACTTGTTGTTGAAATAAGGCCCCTAGGGACAAAATCAGAGCTGCTGAGCATTTTCCCTACCCAGCCCTGCACATCTCACAGTGGAGAGACAGGTGCTGGGATCATGCCTGCAGCATGAGCTGCTCATCCTCACTGTCCTCACTGTGGGGTCTGGAAAAGGGGACACACAGGTTCCACTGCCTCCACACCTTTGCCCATTAGAGCCCAGCACTCCCTGCAGACCCACCGTGTTGGCTGGCTCTCTCTGGGAGACTCCTGATGTTGAGGGGGTTATGATGAGTTAATCTTGAAACAAACAGTTGTAATTCATGAACTGAAGCCTCCTGGGGCTGCAAGGGCACATCAGTGCTCATGGGTTTGGGATACACATTGTGCTCATGCTGCTGGCTCGGTGTCAGCTGTCATGTGCTATTACTCAGGACTCCCAAGGACAGCCTTTACCTCCAAAATTATTTCCAAATTATTAGCTGGACAAAAGGATCTTATGATACACTGTGCTCCCCAGTTCTCAGGAAGGTGGAGGCACTGGAGGGATTTCAGGGAGGATGATGGTGCTAGAGATGCTCATGGCACTCACACTCCTCTGCTATTCATGCAAGGCTCCACCCCCAAATTTTAGGAGTCAAAGAAGAGCTTTGAGGTAAGACAACTCCCCAAATACATCTGGGAGACACTAGGAAAGGCAGAACTGAGAGATGGATAAAACCTGTCTCTCTCTGCATGGATCAGAGGTTTTAGGCAAGCAGCTATCAGATGAGGTTGGTTTTCTCCCCTCACTCTCTGATGAGCTATTTTCCACCACTGATGGTAGCAGGCACACTACAAACATTCTATTCCAGGCAGATTAGAGGCTGTGCTGTGTGTGGAGCCCTCCTTCATCTGAAATGTCATGATATGGGGAGCCCTGCGAGATGGTGCAGTCAAGGAGAGGTGGAACCACCTTCTCCCCTTCCCCTGCACACTGGTCAGGAAAGTTCATACTAGTTTTCTTTCTCATAATTTATTTCTAAGAAATGTCAAAAAACCATCACTTTCTTTCCCCTCCTAGGAAATCTTCCCTGCTGCTTTGATGATGGAGGGCAAATTCTTATCCTGCCTCTGCTGAATAACAATGGCCAGCCACCAGCCAGAGCCAGATTTAACATGTGAAAGCTAAGATGGAGACATTTAAAAGTTTTTTGGTGAGACCTACTCAACTCAAATGTCTGGTTAACACAGAGCAGAGAATTCATCTTGCTTTAACCCAACTAACCATTTTTAAATTAAGAAGAATTTAAAGACTTAACATACCCAAATACTGCCTTATAACTGAACAGGGACATCACTTCAAGAATTTGCAGCTTGCTCTGAAAGCAAAATTAAAGCAAACACGTGGTGATGGCTACCAGAAGGCTGGGGGGACCAGTGCTACAGGTGCTTCTCCAGGAGATATGGGCTCTGGTCCTGATGCCACTGATGCTGCTCTAATTTGTGGATTCCCATGTTTTCAGGCACACCTTCCCATTTGCCAAACCTCTCAGATCCCCAGCATTTAAGGTAGGTGACATTCCCTGACCTCTACAGATCCCCCACCCATTAACAAGTGCAGGACATGGTCTCCACAGTGCTGAGAGGAAGGAAAATCCCTCTCTGAGATCAGGTGAGGAACATCCCATGACACTGGCCTCAAGGAAAAGCCTTTGCAGGCAGTGGAGAAGGCTGGCAGGAGGCAGGATGCAATCACCTCCCCTGGCTGCCTGCCAGGACAGCGGGTGCTGATGACACACACGAGTTCTTCAAGGCAAACGCCACAGCGAACACTCCACTCACCCCAGACTGCTGCAGGTCCTTGCTGGGCATTTCTGGCCTCCAGAAAAGCAGTGGGAAAGGAAAGAGGACTTTTGAGCCGGAAAGGAGTTAATTTGCCTTCCCAATTATCTGCTGATGTCATGATGACCTTCCACAGTTACACAAAATTACCCTAAACAAACAAGGCTCTGCATTCTGGTGGAACACTGGCATTAACAGCTGGTCACACTCACTGCAGGAGGGCCCTGACATATTGATATTAATTTAGATTTCCCATTGACCATCATTTTCAATTCCCTCCAGCACTGAATTTTTTTAGCACTGAGGCGTGTTCTCCTCCTACTCTTTTGTTAAATGCTTTAAAGTTAATTGAAGATGCTGGCTGGCCAAAAAAGGTTTTAAATTCCCTTTCTCAAAAAAATCTGACTCACCTAACACCTCTCGCAAGGACACGAGAGCTGGAGGCAAAACTGTTCTGGGGCAGCTTCCAGTCAAGGGTTTTGTAACCTGGTTTTCTCAAAAGAAGAAAGTGAGAATAAAGACTCCAAGTGCACACCATCTGCAATTAACTTCCACAAGGAGAGTGGTTAAGTGCTGGAACAGGTTTTCCAGAGGGACTTGGGAATCTTCTGTCCTTGCCTGGTTGAGTTGTGAACATCTCCAGGCCCTGAAGGAACCTCATCCTACTTTGAGTAAGCTCTGCTCTGCACAGGGGGTTGGACCAAAGACCTCTGGACATCCCTCCCAAAGTCAATCACACCCCAGCTCTAAAAAGGCTGAAAACCTGGAACTGTTTGTTGAGTCAGTGACTAATTAAAAAAATATTGACCACATGCTGCTTAAAAAAACTCAAATAAAATTACAGTAATTATATGCGACTTAATTTGTCAACTGTGAAGAGTTACCTGAAGGAAAGGAAATTAAGGGGATTAAAGTAAGGAGCATTACCTCTTGTGACAAAAAGACGAAGACAAAAAATTGCCATCAACTTGTGTTTATGAGTTGCTGTGTTTCTAATTAGGGCCAGACACCAAATTTGCATTTTATCTTGATTGAAACAGAACGAAAACTGAAAAAATAAAGGCGTCCAGTGTTAAACAGCTTTCCCTGTTTAATTGAAGGAGTAACCTTACAGCATTCAAATCAGCTGCTTTTTTTCTTTCTAGTTTAAAGAGCTCAGCTTTGTCAGAACAATTTAAATTTAAAACAGAGGATCTTCAAGTGGGGGGAGAGAAGGAATGAGGTCACCTGCCAACAATGGCATGGCACTGGGCTGGGGTACAACTGCAGCCAGGGCCGTTTGCAAAATAAATTATTAGGCATTAATAAACAAGCCAGAGGCCAGGAACCAGGGGAAGCAGGAAGAGCAATGGCCATAGATCATCACATGAGCCCTGCCTTTGGAGGAGGCTGGCTGGGAAGGATGCTCAGCACAGTCACTCCACACCAAATTCTCTTAAAATGCAGCAAAATGGAAATCAAACCAGTGCTCAGTGGGACGTGTCAGACTGCTGCCATCAGGCAGAAGGAGCCAATTTTGTTTTCTTCTGCCACAGTGACTCGGGTTACTCACAGAACAGAGACCTGCAGGTAGCCCTCCTGAGCAGGACACAAGCTGGTGTGCTGTCTTCTCTCTCCTTCCCTTCCCTCCTCACTCTGCCCCCCACTGACACAGCAGAAATCATGGAAGAAAACCAGCCTGCAGCATCTGAGAGCCATGCATCCACCTCTCCCTTGGAGCTCAGCATCACTCTTCTCCCCACTGGACTAGACTGTGCAGAAGCTACTGGTGGTGTGTCCCACATCCTCCTTCCTTTGACGGAGCACAGATGATCCCCAGGAAACATGCACCAGCACTGAACCAGGACAGGACCTGCCCCCAGTTCTTCCACAAGGTTTCATCCCTGATTCTTTATTAATACTCTCAAGAACATCCTTGCTCTTCTTCCCTGCTCTGTGCCCAAAGGGTGTGAGAAGATGACACAATCCTCCTGGGAAGATCAGAGTCAGGCTTTTAACACCTGGAGGAGATGAGACCTGTGCAAATCCCTGCATCAATCCCAGCCTGTGTGGCGTGAGGGAGACACATCCTGCAGTGAATGAATGGAAAAGGATTCTGTTTGCAAACCAGAACACCTCCCACAGGTATCACTGTCTGCACTGCACCTTTGACACCCACGGCAGGGAAACGATGCTACACCCACCAAATCCACCTTGAAGCTTAACAAGTTCTGGCAGCAATCCTGACAGTTTAGCCTGGCTGCTGCTTGTGACAGGCTGCACCTTCTCATCTGCTCTGCCATCCTGCCAAGAAAGCAACAACAACTCTCAGCTTCATGGTTTATTCCCCCTCCATATGTACAATTAAGTGTATGCATGACCATTAAAAATAAGGCTACTTATATCATGGCTCTGAAACACGTCACAAACCAACTCCATCCCCTCTCTTTATTACAACATTCAAAATTCTTGGGCTTCCAGGGTGTGCAGAGAGGGGCAAACACAACCAGACCACACAGACAACTGAGTGGTGCAGGGCTTTGGTAACTGGTTCTAGAAGCTTCCTCCTCTACAGCTGAGAGAGTCAAACACAGCCAGCTCAGGGGGAGGCAGCTCTTCATCCCTGATGTCTTGGCAAGGTCAGTCCAGGTCCCAGGAACTGCAGGCCCCCTCATCTCAGCACACTGCTGCTGGCAGGTGGCCCACATGGATGGAAGGACAACTTAATCCTCTCCTTTGGAACTGCCCCTTTGGGGCCAGGAAAGGGTCTAAGGAGAGGAGGAAGGGGAAGGTGTCTTTCTCTTCTTGATGACTAGAGGACTTCACTCTCCAGTGATGTCAAGCTCAGTGACACTTCTCAACATATAATTCATCTAAAAAATAATTAATAAATCAAAGTAACAACAGAACTGTAGCATGATGGGATTTCAAACTGAATTGCTTGCATGTCCAGGTAAGGCTTAGAGACTTTCTTTTTCCATTGGGGATGAAGAAGAGTCCAGATGAAAGCAACTGGAGATGTGCAACTGAGGACAGCCCCATGTGCTCCTGTAAGCTCCCTTCACAAGTAAATCTGTTCTCTTATGCAACAAGACAATCTTCCAGCTTCAGCTTGTGGCTCAATAAATTTTATTATTCCTTTTTGTTTTTATTTAAAAGAATTTGTTTTCCTATCATAAAAATTAGACAACCATACCACCAGCACCAGCAGCAAAGTCTGTGGAGTTAATGTTGATGGCAGACAGTTCACTGGTGTTACCAATGTCTCAAAATGTCCTAGAAAGTCCATAAATGGAAAAAAAACCCAAACATGATCATTTCGGGGAGGAACATCAAGGTGGTTTTGGTTTCTTGTCCCACTGTGGTTCCCAGATGAATACTGTAGCATATCAGCAGGACCAAGTACCTCATGCCTTGAGAGAAAACCCTTCATACCAGCTCCAGTACCTGATTAGTAAGGAAGATGAGACATTTAGAACAGGAATTTATGACATTCATTATTCCCTACATCAGCACATAGATCACTAAGACAGGACTGACCCTTCTGTCTCCACCCCTTACCCTTTATTCACCAGCATGCAATAATATCCCACAAATGGGAAAAGCACTTGGCAAGCATCCCAATTTTTAAGTCTGCTTGTGTGATGATAAATTAGCCATGAAGCAAAACCATCTACAGATGCCTCATTTCCCCTCATCTCAATCACACAGCTCTTGGAAATCCTGTAACAGAGATCAGAGCTTTTGTCATCCCAGCCCTCTGTGCTCTTGTTTCTCTTGTCCAGCCTGGGATGGAACAGCAGCCTCTGAAGGCATGGACTAGAGGCAGAGGAAAGTGCCTGTGGGGCTGCTGGAGTCTGCATTAACCTGGTTCAGCTTCACTGGGAAAAGCTCTGGAGCTGCAGCTCATGGGCAATGCCCAGTATGGCATCTGTCCCCAAAGTGGTGTGGGTTTGGGTACACCCAGGCCAGTCCCAGACCATCCCACCTTCCCACTGCCTTTGCTGTCAAAGGCAAATGGAGATACCAGAGTTCTGACAGCCCTGGCTGCCTGCACATTTCTCTCTATCTTCTCTCATTAACAAGCAAAGTGCATGAGCAAAGCCTCTCCTCTCTAATCACTGCTCTTGCTGCTGGATTCACTTCAAAATATCAAAAGTGTCTGTGCATTTTGTCCATTTTCCTAAGGAGCAGGTGACCAAAATAACCACCAACCAATTCCAAAACATGGTAAATAAATAAATCCTCTATGAATGAGAGGCTACAGCATCACATGCTGCAACAGCAGGAGTAACCCAGCCACTTGTGTCCTAAAAAAGGAGAAAAAAAAATCTTGAAATGCAGTTAAACACAGACCACTTGGGTCTCTCACCAGTTTTGCATTTTTGGTGCTTTTTTCAGGGTGGTTCAGACCAGCAGCTCTGGTCTGGCTCCAGAGAACTGCTATTGCCACAGGGATGTGAGGGACAATCAGGACCTCAGCCTCATGACAGTGGCAATGCAGTGTAAAACTCTGCAGACAGCAAGTGAAACCCTTTAGTAGCAGCTCCAGAATGCTGCCAGGGGTCTGGGCTACAAGCTTAGGGCATTAAACACCAAACCTGACAGCATGGGGGTGTGTCAGTGCTGAATGTGGGATGAAGTTCTGGGTTAGGGTTGAGTTTGGTATTGCCTCGGGTATTGGTTTTGCTTGGCTGATAGACACATAAAGAAGGACAGTCTTTTCTGTATCACTTGACATTCCATGGGTAGAAATACACTGAACAGACACTCTGGAAGACTTAATTAAAGAGCTGAAAACCTGGTGCTGTACATGGGGAAGGCTGATGCATTCACAAAACCCCGTGCTGGCAGCTGCTGTCTGTTACTGCCCATGTGAGCACCAGAGTCAGCAAAGACAGGGAGCATCCCTGCTCATTTCAGCACTGCTCCAGCCAGCTGCAGACCAGGAGCTCAGCTTTCAGCAGCCAGAGGACAGGCTTGGGTTAATGCTGGTGAGTTAACACATCCTCTGCTGCCATGGGAGCCAGCAACAGCCTGGGGAGGTGTTTGTGCAAGGCCCTCTGTGCTGCCAGGACCCTAAGGAGCAGCAGTGGGTGCTGGATGGCCACCAGCAACTCTTCCACACCTCACTGCAACTGGTTTCACTGCTGGGGCACTGCCTGCTCACTGCACTGCGTGCCACAGGCAAATACATCATTTAAATTGCAAAACTCCACAGTCAAGATGACCTCCTCTAATGGTTTCTCCTGGCTGTTCAGTGTCTCTGACCTTGCTCTTTAATATCAACAGATTCAAGTGTTTAAAGGCAAGATGTATAAAATAACTTACCTTAATTGTACCCTGACTGTTAGCAGCAATAAGCACGTTGGACTCCTGGAAAAAAAAATAAGAGGCACTATCAGAACCTGCCATTGCTTTTTTTTCCCCACCTATTTTTTGGATGAAGCAGCAGAGAAAAAGTTATTTTTATCTTAAACATTAGAAGTATATCTAATTTCAAAGGGATTTAACTCTTCCTATATCCGAGATGCTTTCAAGGCTAGAAGTCTTTGTAAGTTATATATACCTTGAAGAATTAGAAAGCAATAATCCTTAGTGCTTGTACAGAGCTTTGAATCTCCAAAGCAATTTACAAACGTGAATTAATTCTCACAGCCTCCTGGTGAAGTGGACTAATAAAAATAATAGTTATTTCATCTTTTGGCAGCTTATGGACAGAGATCTCCAGCACCCTAACTAAACCAACTAATCACCGTTACAAAACCCCTCGAGCTCCAAGGCCAAGAGGCTTCAGATGAGTAAAACAAAGAGGAGAAGAGATTAGAAAGCAATAGCAGAGGGAAGCAGTTTGAAAGGGAAGATAAACAGAGAGGGCTCCAGCCCTGCCTCAAGCAGAGAGGCAGCATCTATTTACCTCCTGCCAATTGATGGAGTTGCATTTGGAGATATCCTGGCTGACTGCAAATTAATGGTCTGCTGCATCAGTCAGGCAACCCCCAGGCACGAGCCGGAGGAGAGCGAGCGTCTTCTCCAGACCACATTCCTCACATGGCCAGCAAGCACAGATGCACCCTCCCCAGCCAGAATCCTATCCAAAATCCACAGAGAAATCCACAAGCCTAAAGCACATAAGCACTGGGGGTGCTGGCAAGAGCCCCAGAGATGCTGAGGGAGCAGCAGTGCTCCCAGATGGGTGTCCTGCAGCCATCCTCGTGTCAGCAGAGGTGGTGCACGCTGCTGGACTGCCCACAGGGAACTGTTCTCTCTCAAGACAGCTGATATCTTTTCTGAGACACGTTTTTACATTTCTCTCTCTGCTGCTATCCATCCCCAGACAAACTTGCTGTAATTATCCCATTGCTTAAGACATGCATTTTTAATAAAGTCAGTGACTAGAACACGCCCAGCTCCAAAGGGAGTGGGAGGGCAGCTCAGCACAGCCCCAAGCTGGCTGTGTGCTGCCTCACCATGGAGTTCAGGACTCTGCACATCCCCCAGATCTGGGGAAAGGGGAGAAAAACCCCCTTCAGTGTGAAAAGTCATTTACCAGGTCAGAGTAGCCTTGTGGTGGACCACTGGGCTAACTGACACAGATACATTTGTTCACCCTGGAACAATCATTAGAGGATTAGTTAAGACTCCTGATATTATCTCACTGATGATCCTCCAAGTCTAAGCTCCTGAAAAGGAAGTATATCCTCATAGGAAGAATATACTGCAATTTCTTTTAATTTGGTGGCTAAGAATCTAATCCAGTGAACTGTTCAGCTTCTGGTTAACAGCATTAAAATCAAAACCTAGGTACTGAAACAGGGACCAGGATGCCCAATAGGATTCTGGAAGCAAGGGAGAGGGACCAGCAGCTATCTACTGTGCAGTGCAGGAGACCTGAACTCCTGAGTACAGATGATGCAGGGTTTGAATGATTCCCTTTTGCACTGTGAGTGACTGGTAATTCATCCTGCTGCTGCAGTCTGCTGGGGTGCCACTGTAAATGAACTGTGTTTCAATGAACACTTTTACTTGCTAAATAAAATAAAAATGCCAGAGGGTAATTTACTCTCCCTCCCTTGTTCTTCAGAAGCCCCTGGATGTTGGGTTTTTTTCAGCAGGGTCTGAGCTAATCACTGCTCTGCTGCTTTCATCCACAACCATGAGATGCAAACAGGAGCAGACAGCAGCAAAATTAGCACCAAATCTGTCAGTGAACAAACAGTGACTTGCTTGTTAAGGCACTCCAGCACTGCTTCTCCAGGAACACAGCTAAGTAACTTGTTTTTAATCCTCCAAAGAAACAATTCACTTCCTCTTGTGTAGCCTGTAAAACAGTCAATATACTCAATGTGTTAAACACCTAAAGAAGTCACAAAGTTGTTGAGATGTGTAGGTTTTTAATTTGTGACAGCTGGGTGCATATTAAACCCATCTTTTTAGCAGGACATGTATGAGTGGAGTCACCAGGACCTCAAAAGAAAACCCCCATCACCACTGAGCTGGCAGAACACCTATTTCCCCAAACACACTGCTATGACTACCTGTATCACTGAGGCATGAAAAACAGTGTCTCACCATCCATTGTGGCTGCATGTTGTACTTTACCATAACCAACTGGTGTTTCTGTGCAAGGCAAGAAGGTTTAAAGACTGGCCTTACTCATCCCTTCCATTTCTGCAGCCTGCAGAAGCCAGCAGCTCTCAAAGCAGAGGCAGTGGGAATGTTGGAAGATCCAGCCCAACTGAGTAATCCTCCTCTGAAGAAAGCAGTTAATAAAATTACTCTTTTACACATGAATCTTCTCCTATGAGTGGTTTGCACCTGCAGCCCCTCTTAGCAGAGGAGAGGCAGAAGGAACAAGCTGCCTTTGCTAAAACAAGACTGAAGAAGAAAAATGAACAAACATAGCAAAGATTGAGAGATTAGGGTTTGCTGCCTGGCAAACAGCAGCATTTTGTTCTGTGTGGCTGCTAATCTTAACCTTTAAGGTTAGCTCCTTTCTATTGCTCCTCTTAAGGCAATAGAAAAAAGCTCTGGGGATGTCAAAATTATACCTCTTCTTGTCTTCTAGGGTTACATATAAATTAAAAAAATTTAACTGGCAAATGCAGGTGCATGTCAGAACTCATGTTCAAATTAATATATAGTGCAGTTCCAGAACTGCTCTAACAGGCTCCAGGGCTGAAGTTCTGTGCTAAGACCTATGAAAAACTTACTGCATCTGCCTGCTCTTTTTTGGACTGCAGAGACAGTATTATCTGAAGGAATATCTGAGGGAAATCTGAAGGGCAGGTCCTTGATATGAGAAGGACTTGACTCCACCACAAATCTCTGTTATTGCACAGGGTGGATACATATTCCCAAGGAGATAACCATTATCTAAAGTGAAGCTGTAAATTGGTCTTGAGTGAAAAGACAGACCTGACAGTTCACCTGACAGAGCACCTCTGTCCTGAACCTGGCACATCCCTGTTTCTCCAGTCTGAATATGACTTGTGGACCCATAGTAACTTCAGAGCATTCACCCATGGGATTTGAAGGGACTTTCACTGATTGCACAAAAGAAAAAAAAAGAACTTTTTGCAGCACATTCTTGATGGCAAAAACCCCCAAAATTAAGTTTAGGACCTTCCTGAGTATATGAGATACCTGCTACATTCATCATTCAAAGGAATTATTCACCTGGTGACAGCTGGGTTTTGAAGCACACTAATTTCCTTCCCTCCAAGATGAGCCCTATTCTGGATGGCCCTGGGGATGCAATTTGTACAGGAAAGGAACAGAGGAGAATTAAAGTCTGGCTGACTGCTGGTAGTCATGCAAGAGTAGTCAACATTAAGACAATCAGAAATGTTCTGGATGTTTTGCAAGGTTTGAAGAAACTCAGCTGAACAACTGAAAAGTTGTCAGAGCTGCTCCAGTGCAACAGGGAGTCAGTGACAGCTGAGGTTGGAGTTCTTCCACTCCTTTTACATCTTTGTGTCAGAAAACATTGCTGGGAGGAGAGGATACCTAAATGAACATGACCCCAGATGGACAACTGTTAAAACCACACACACATCCCCTTGAAGGGACACCCACTGATACCCAAGTGGACTCAACTCCAGGCAGGGAGGAAAAGCTCTGGACAGACCCTCCATCCTCCCAGTACCTGCAGGGCTCCTCTCTGCCTATCCCTCCTCACCAATAAAGATGTCTCACTGCAGCTGCACGAGCTAAAACATCCCTCTCACCAGTGGGCTCATGCAAAATCACAGCTGAGTATTTTAGTCTTCCTCTGTTGGCATCAAATCTGTCCCAAAAGGGCTCAAAAAAGAGCAAGATAACCACAAATCACTAACAACTTTTTTTTTCTCTTGAATACAATCCTTTCTGAGACCATTCCTTCCTTGCTATCCCACACATATAAATCCTTGAAGTGGAATTCAGAAGCCCACACTGAAGGAAAAGTGAAGAGATTGTTCCTTAGGATGGATGTGTTTCCAAGTTATATGTGCACATTTTCACACCAAGGACTGGAAATATTTTTTGGGTCTTTCACCATATTAGAAATAATTACAGGCCATGATGTTTGTGCTTCTTTGTTATCTCCCCCCCCACTTTCCTGCACCAATAAAGGAGATCCACCTCAAACTTCGAGCACAGCCATCACTCAGGTAAGCAGGAGTTTCCTGGATTTTCAGCTAGGTTTGTTCTATGGATTCACAGTTAGGGTTCTCAAAGATCTCATTTTAAATTAACAACTTCTCACCTTCCCTCTCCAGCAGATGTTTTGGCTAACAAATGGCTGTTTTTTCAACACTTATTCCAAGGAGCTGGAGCCTAATTAAGCAAAGCTGTTGATACAGTGGGAAAATCACCTGGGTGAGAAAGCTTGCAGTCAAACAGCCATTGTCTTCTGTTATTTACAGGTAGAATAAAAGTATATAGTTGAACTAAATCTAGTGCTGTTTGTACAGAAAGTCCATTATTTAAGTAAACTTATTCCTTCCTTACTGAAGGTGGCAACTATTACTCTGGTGCTGGCTTTTAGGACTGAGCTGCAGACTACCTGCAAGACATATTTCACCAAAACTTTTCCCATCAACATCACACACAAAGTCTTTCTACACATCTAAATGTGCAAAAGTGGCTCCCCAATAGACCACACCACTGCTTGACTGCTCTTCATCTTGTAATTAGCAGATTCTAATGGCTATTCACTCTAATTCCCCTGAGCCCTGGTTATTTTCTTGTTGTATGACACAAGTCAGCTTGTTGTTTTTGAAAGAAAATTACAAATTCTAACCCAGGAAATACAATGAACCTCCAGTGTACAAAAATCAAGAGGTTTTGAGAAGCTGAACTGTTAGATTAGATCCTTCCCCAGCAGGACAATGAGCTACATGCCAGAGTTTGGGGTTTTTTCCTATTCTTGTGATACAAGTGTTACCAATGAAAGGTGCACATTGGGTTGGTTGAAATGGTGCACAACCCTCTACCTCCCTGTAAAACAGAATTTACTGTCTATGCCATCACACTCACCTAACATTAATCCCTTCTGACCAAATTTAAAGCAATATTTATTATCTATACTGTGAACATCAGGCTCAAGCAGAAATTAATTACTCTACACCAAGTGCTTCTTTACAGAACAAGGTCCAACATATAAAAGATGCTGTACCAAAATATTTCAAGAGCAGCAACACCCAACTCTTTAGGTGTTAAACCTGGAACAGAACATGCACAGCTAAACTGTGTCTTTTAATCCTTAGAAACTATACTTTTATCTAATTCTGAAGGTAATTCCTTTGTACAGAGAGATAAAGCCTCTTTAGGCTTATCTGGGCCCCAGGAAAAAAGCAAAAACTCAATACATCTGAAAAAGGTCTTGCCTGTGCTTCTTTCTAGATCCAGCTGTAAATACACATCTTTTTGAGTTTTTAAATTCACAAATGCTACACAATTATACCCACCCAACATAACAAGGATATTTCCTAACATGTTAAGCCACGGATTTAAAGATTATGCCACTCCTTTGACTCACCTTCTGTAGAAAGACTTGCCTACAATCATATACAAATATAGACATAGTTTGTTCTTATGTCAGAATTCATGGGCACGCTGTAAAGCTTTTTAGAAAAAAGTTTTCAAACAAATTAGTGTTCTCATCATCCTGCATCATGCAGAGTTTGCAGCTTCCACACAAGATGAAGTGATCTCACTAGGAATTGTGCCCAGGTAGAAATTCAGCATCTCCTTGAATCCCTTCCCTTGTCTCTCAGCAATTCCAGACTTTAACCTCGGTGCCTGGGATGCCTTTATCAAGTTTTCTGACACTTCCACATCTGGTATTTCTAGCTGCAACTCAATACACATGACTACAGCCCTTTTTCCTACTCCCTGAAATAGTCTTCTCATTTTTAGATTTTACAATGCGTTTCTCTCCTATTCAGATCAAACTCAGCACAAGATGATGATGTATAACTGGAAGCTTATTTGTTATCATACATACCCAGGTCTGTATTCACAGCTCATGGGTGCCCTGAGGAGAGCAGTCCAAGGCTTGCCCCAATGACACACTCAAATAAAAGCAGTAATCTCTCAGTCTCTCTCAGCCAAGTAAGAAACCCCTTTTTCTTAACATGCCCTTTTCATTTCTGCATGTAGCTCTCAAAAAAACAGTATCAACAAGGCAACTGAAGATAGGGCTAGAAGAAAATAGAAGTAAACACATATCCAGTGCTGTACACAGCCATCAATTTCCTTGTTTCTATGCCATCTTCTGCATTCAAGGTGGAAATGGAGGCCAATGACACTGATGGGGAGAGGGCAAAAAAAGCTCTGCAAAGGCAGGAGAGCCAGCCAACAAAGCCCACCCCAGGTACTGCTGATATATTACAGGCAACTGCCTCTGCAATTCAGTCATTCTGGAACAAAACTAGTATTGATGAGCACCTAATTTATTTAGAATCCAAGATGAGAAAATCTCATTAGACACTTATTATTCTGCATCTACTGCAAAGCAAGATACACAGCTTCAACAGCTGCTGCACACTCCCCCATCAGGCAAGGTAGGGAGACATACCTTAAAACCAAATTATTCTGGTGTTAAACCTGCACCCCCAAAGCACAAGTCTTCCCCTCCTCTCTGTGAGGGAATATTGAGTTCCACTACCCATTTATCTGTGACAGAGTCTCCAAAGTTACTTGTTCCTATAGTCATAAATCCTGAGATTTCAGATGCTCCCCATAAACAATATGCTCAAGACCTTGAAGGAAGTGGCAGCAGTATATAAATACAGCTTACAATAAACATTCAAAACACATAAACATACAACACATTAATATCAATATTGCAAAACCACAGGAAATGACAAGGCATTGGCTTAGTGAAGACAGCTTTTAGCATCAATTTTTTTAAGATTAAAACTCCCAAATAATCATTTGGCAATGCAATGCTGTACATTGCTTGACAGCTGCACGGTTTAAGACCTGCATTCCTACTGCCAATATGTTTCCCCCCTTTCCCTTCTATTGTTTGTTGCAGTCAGTCATTACATCATGCTGGAGGTGATGTATTTAATCTCTCCCTAGCCAAGGTCAGGCTGTCCTGCCCATCAGTGCAGTGTGGGGCAAAACCAAGCCTCAGGGGGTTATCATTAATATTGCTATTGCATATGTCTCCCTTCCAAACTCACATCAGAAACAAAAGACACAATCTGGAGAAACAGCCACTGATCTGCATGAGACTACTCAAATATCAGCTAAGTCTGGAACTTTCAGATTTTGATTTTGTGCAGCCCAGTGGCAAACCATCAGAGATCAGAGCTGTAAACAGAAATCAGTAGAATGTGAAAAGGCTTTTCTGTTCAAGCTACCCTGAATTAGATAAGACAAGCAATCCACCCTACAAAGCTCAGTCCCAAAGCACAGCAAGGACCACAGCTGCCAGGTGCTGCACTAGGAAAGAATGGATGCTGGAAAACTTGTGAGACAAAAGTTCTCCCCCCAGAAGATGGCTGGGCACTGGAACAGGCTCCCCAGAGAACTGGTCACAGCACCAAGACTGACAGAGCTCAGTATGTGTTTGGACAACACTCTGAGGGCACGTGGTGGGATTGTTGGTGTGTCCTGGGCAGGGCCAGGAGTTGGACTTGATGATTCTTGTGGGTCCCTTCCAACTCATGATATTCTATGTTTCTATCCCAGCTCCCTGGTCCTCTTTAATTTACAGCACGCTCCCCTTGCCCTTACTGTGAAAGGCAAACTTCAATCTGCTAAAGCCCTGCTCCATGTTTGGATGGTTCTGTCATGCCTCTTTCACACTCATGATGTGTTTCTCCCATCCCTCTTATCTTCTCTATTCTTCTTCTTCTTCCAAGACACTGATTTCTCTTCCAGCTCAACTCTACCCAACACTCCTCAGTTCCCTCTTTCAAATCATCCTCAATCAGCAATTCCCTTACCTGTGCAAGAACACTTGGATCTTTCCAAGACCATCTGCCCCATATTCTTCAGGGCTTTTGTATTTGTGAGACCATTGCCCCTGGCATGGCATTTCTCATCAAAACCTTACTTTCAGCACTCTGTTCTTGGCTTCAAATGCCTCTTCCACAGTACTAGGTACATCTTCCCACCTACCTTCTCTTCCTCCTCTAGCAAACTCACCTTTGAAAATCCTGCTTACAGCACAGTTTCCTTTCTTTTTTCTTTTCCTCCAGCATGCTAGCACCAAGAGCAATGTGCACATCTTCCTTGGAGCCAGAAAGGGAAGAGATGATTGCTAGCTTTCCTTTCTGGTCCCAGTATCCAATCAGCCAACTGTATCTGCTTTTAGAGGCTGCCTTCCCTTGGTTCCTGAACTCATTATTGTGCTAGGATGACACATTTATTCCCCTGGGCCCTGCCTGGGCTGTCAGCTACAGCTCATTCCCACATCTAAGAAACATCTGCCTGGATAAACCCCAGAGGACAAAAGGATATAAGCAGGCAGAAGCCTTATGGTCAACCCCATGTTACTTTGTGGGAACAAACTGCCACTGGGCCAGGAACATCCAACTAGGGGTGATGCACACCAGCAGCTCACAGATTCACACATGCCCCAGATATCCTTGCTTTCATGCTGTTTCCTGATACACAAGAGCTAATGCTGCACATCAGCTGCTGTTCTGAGCTGGAGCATGGTCCTCTGAAGGCAGACAAATGGTTTCTCAGTTGGGCCAAGAGGGATCATTGCTATGTGACATATCTCCTGTGCTCTATAAAGCTCAGCACATCGTTGATGCTGCCAGCAGCTTGCCTGGGCCAGGCACCAGAATTCAGATCCTGTTATTAAATTGGTCCCCCCATAGAAATACCACAAAGTAAGTCATTAGCTGGTCCAGCTCCTGCTTTCCTTCCTTTCCCAGAGCCATTTGTTTCAGTCTCTAAATAGCTGAATGATAACAGGCTTAAGTCTGTTGATCCAACCACCTTGATGTTAATATTTTAAATTATTAAGTCTTAGTTCTCTAATGCCAATAAATCATTTATATGTGCACATTTAATTAACAATCCAATCAGCAAAAACAACTTTGCATTCGCACCACATGTTTTATCAGAGGAACCAAAGACACATTACAATATTAATTAAGTGTAATAAATGCCTTAGTGAGGTAACAAAGTATTATCCTGCATGCAGGGAAACCGAGGCAACACACTTGGTGGATTTGCCCAAGGTTAATCCAGATGTTCTCAATGAGGTGTTGAACAAAAAACACAGGGATGAAGACTCCTGAGGTTTAACTCTCTTAAGAATTCCTGTTGGATCTGCAGTATTTACCTATTTGCTGATGGGAAATTCATTCCAGTTCCATTCCTCTCTCAAAAAAACTTGAGGCACAAACCACTGCAATCAAGCATGCTGAAAACCAGCCCTAAATTGTGCCAGGCAGCCAGATGAGGCTGAACACACTGTGTCCAACATCATTCCCACCTGGGGGCTCTAAAGGATACCTTATGACCTTCCCACACCACAGTTCACACCTGTGCACACACCCAAGCTCATGGGATGCTGGACACTCACCTGGTGGTCTGAGGTCCTAGATGTACATGAGTGTCTGATAACTCCCAGGTGCTTCAACAGCTCAACCAAGCCCTTGGGGAATTTCATACCAGGCTCCCATGCAAGCAGAAATTCCTGAGTGACCCAAGCTAACCTCTGGAGACAGAGGTCTTGCAGCTGTGTAACTGGTGGAAATACATACTGGCCACTGCTAGTGGGACAGGATGGGAAAAAAAACCTTCCTAAACCCCTCACATGACACTGTCCCCTCAAGGCAAGAGTGGAAGAACAATTCATGCATCACAACCAGAGATGGTGGCAATCAATACAGGAACACAGGTTAATCCCAGGTGATGTCAGGAATGATGAAGGGAGCCATGCTGAGCCATGCTGCCTGGGTCAGCAAAAGGGAAACACTTTGGCAGAAACTAATGAAATAAATTTATTTAAAACTGATACTGGATATATATTCTGCTACTGTTCATTTTATATGGTTGGCTGTCAACAATCTGGGGCAGCCAAGCTGTCTGTTTGGGCAACACCTAGTCTGGTGGGGTGACCTGGCTGGAAGCCAGTCTGTCACTCTGTGCCCACCACAAAGCCAGTCTGTCACTCCCCTCCCTCAGCTGGACAGAGCAGGCAATAGGCTTAGAGTGGAGATCACTCTCCAATTACCATCACAGGCAGAACAGGCTCAACTTGGGGAAAATCTGATTTGTTACTAATCAAATCAGAGTAAGATAATGAGAAATAAAAGAAAAACCTTAAAAACACCTTCCCCCCACCCCTCCCTTCTCCCCAGGCTCAGCTTCACTCCTCATTTTTTCTATCACTTCCCCCTCAGTGACAGAGAGGGACAAGGAACTGGGGGTCACAGTCAGCTCATCACATTGTCTCTGCTGCTCCTTCACTTCTCAAGGGGAAGACTCCCCAAGCTCTTCCCCTGCTCCAGCATGGGGTCTCTCCCAGTAGAGACAGTTCACAAACTGCTTCAGCATGAGTCCTTCCCACAGGCTGCAGTTCCTCACAAACTGCTGCAGTGTCAGCCCCTGTGTGGCCACAAGCCCTGCCAGAAAACCTGCTCTAGAGTGTGGGCACCTCTCTCCACATGTCCACAGGCCCTGCTGGGAGCCTGCTCCAGTGTGGGCTCCCCACAGGGTCACATCCTTCTTTTGGGCATCCACCTGCACTGGCATGGAGCTCTCCATGGGCTGCAGGTGGATCTCTGCTCTCTGTGGACCTCCATGGCTGCAGGGAATTAATTCTCTTGCACCAGGAGCACCTTCTCCCCCTACTTCCTCACTGAGCTTTGGGCCTGCAGCAGGATTGTTTCTCACAGATCCTCACTCCTCTCTCCCTGATGCAGTTGTGCAGTATTCCCTCTCACCTCTTCTGAAATACATTATCCCAGAGGTGCTACCAGCATGGCTGGTGGGCTCAGCTTTACCCAAGGATGGGTCCATCTTGGCTCAGTTGGTGGGAAACTTTGGGAAACTTCTCACAGAAGCCACCCCTGCATCCCCCCACTACCAAAACCCAGCCACACAAACCCACCTAATAAATTGCATCTCCTGCAGATTGTAGTTTGTTTGCCCCATTCTAATGAAAACCACCTCAACTCCCAAGACTGATCTGACACATCTAATCAAAAAAGGGTCAACCTGAATTCTGACATTTTTAGTTTCTATGCTTTATCTGTAATAACATCCCTTAAACATACCCAACCATTTTTAAGTGGGACCCCACCACCAAACCAAAGCCAAATCCTGATACAACAATATCCTAAACCAAGCAACTTCCAAAGTTCTGGACATACATTTAAATCCTGACCATTCCATTAGTGGGTCTCAAAATAATGTTGCAGGGGGACTTGAGTGCTCAATAAACACATTAACTCTTCTAAATGTTTAACTTATGCCAGCTGGAAAAGAAGGATGATGGTTTCACTGCATCTGCAAGCCTTCTAATTGTGTTACTGGATGGGCCAGAAGTCTGGCAGCCATGGAAATCAAAGTCTTCATTTCTCTTTAAGCCAAGAACAGTATATTTAATAGCAACAGGAATGGAGTCACAGTTCCAAGTGTCAGCACTGAGGGTGCTGTCTGAGGCAGGGAACAACAACGTGTGTTAAAGCTGAGGCTGCAGCAGGGAGCATGGGGAATTGCACATCTGTGGGGCAAGCAGAGCTACAGCAATAGGAAGAAACACACCAGGAAAGCAAAAATATCTCATCCCTGGAGGCTGCTTCCACCCAAAGGGCTGCAGGCTGCTTGGTGGTAAGAACAGACAAGAGAAGGATACCTGCAAGGTGGCCCAGCTTGTAGCTGCATAAACCATTATTTATATTAAAAAGATATATTTATACAAATTTTCCTTTTATTTTCTATGCAACACACGTGTGCCACAGAAGTGACATCACCAGGATGTGGTGAGATAAAAGAAATGATAAATGGTTTCTTGCAGAGAAAACTCAAGGCACAAACATTAACATTAGCATGCAGAGAAGCCTCATGAAATTATACCTATACTAATGCTATTTATAACATATGCTGATTTGGGAAAAAGGACTTTGATTTGAGGATGGAATTTTAATTAAGGTAAAACAAAAGTTTCCATTAATCTTGACAGAATTCACAATCTGCTGCTCTCCTTCAGCATCCACTTCAGCTAATGCTATAACAGGATCAAGAGCAGCCCCATGTACCTGAAACCTCCTGCAATGCAGACAGGGCTGGGCAAGCTGTAAAGAGCACATGGTCTCCCCTATTGGGAAATAGGACACTTTGTCTCCTCAAGATATTGTTCCAAAAATGCCCTGAGTGCAGTGGGCACATGCTTTCACTAGCCAGGACACACAGGAAAATGAAGAAGGGACCTTGATAAACTTGAGAATGGCAAAGAAAAATGGCCAGAGCCTAGGACCTGCAGACAGGTTCTGATGACATGTATTTCATTTTACAAACACAAGTTTTTCTCTTGAGCAGGTAAAATTCCAGTTACACTTAAATCTTCTCCCTGCATAAATTCAAGTCATAGAGTTTGTATTAAAAACATTTCCTGTCTTCTGTTCTCATGGTACAGGTAAGGATGGGGCAGCAGAGCAGAGTATCTTCCCCAGCCAGCAGAACCATCTCCTGTACACCTGTGGCCAAGGAGGGGTTTAGGGCTGGCTTGGATCACAGTCAGTGAGGACTCTGTAAATGTATTGTAACTGTATGGAAGAGGGAGCTGACCTGAGCTGTGGCCAGGTCATGCCTGCAAAGCTGTTTGGAAGAGAGGGATCTTTAACTGTGTACAGTAAAAGATGCTGGAATCTCTGAAAGAAGATGTATCAAAGCCATTTTTGCAGGTCAGTTTTCAAAGTAAAGCCACAATGCAAACTATCAGCTTTCATGACAAAAATGCATGGCTGGTATTGATAAAGACAATACAGTAAATTGCATTTTAATAAGGTCTGACTGTACATAATAAGTGAAGAACTTCTTTAAACAAAAACATGCAGAGTACAGATGATACACATGAAGTTGCCTTCGATAGCCTACTCCTCACACATTCTGCATTTATCTGAGGGGAGAAGGAAGTGAGAAGACAGCTATGCCTTAGGCATTAAGAATGATGAGAGTACAGCTTTATAGCTTTAGTACAGTAAATGCAAAGCATGGCATCTTCCCCACTTCATTCTGCAGAATGAACTATTCAAAAAATAATAATGAACCTTGCATCATCTAGAGGACTCAACTGTGCCTTCTGCCTGCTTCCCTAATCTCAGCCATCTAAAACACTCCTGAATCCAGAAGCATGAGGGAAACCAGCAACTAAAAGGCACCCAAGAAGTCAGAAATCACTGGGTCATTCAGCTGTAGCAAAACATTTTAGATTTGAAAACAAAGGATGCAAAAAGAACAACCAAGGACTGAGATTAAAGTCAGAAGCAAACACAGGATGTCTTAAGACAAGTTCATTGATTGTGAAAGGGAAAAAAATATCCAAAGTCAACATACAATTCATACTAGACAGAAATTCTCTATTCTTCCATTCACCTTCCAACTTTCCTTCTCCTCAACTTGCTCATTTACCTCCCCTAAGGAATACCAGGAGGCAGCCCCTGAATTCTAATTGCATTTGCTATTCTGTTAAATCCCATAGATTTAAATGGGCAAAATTAGCTGAATTCACCTATCAGGCATTCTCCACAGTAGTAGAGGAGAAGCCACCTGAAGCTGTAGATGGGCTTTCTTTTGTTTACAGCTTTTAAATAATTCAGAGAGGAGCTGTCAAGTTGAATCTGCAAAGCTCCCTTGACTTTGGACTTGTGCTATCAGACTGCTTGCCTATTGTTTATAAAGACAAAAAGGAAAATGTTACAGGATCATATGTCTGCACGGGAGGGGAGTCAAGGACTAGGAGAACAAGGGCTGTCAGGACACAAGTCATAAAAAATACAGATGGGAAAGCAAAAGTAGGTAGTAGGTGAAATACAGATGTACCAGCAAAGCAGCAAGAGCAAGTTGCCAGTTTGGTTGTGCTGTAAATACACAAGCACTTGCAGTTTCTTGTGGAATATAATGTTGTCCTTTAAAAAGGAAAACCCCAAATGCAAATGGTAACTTCAATTAGCAATTAAAAGCCCAACTTCCCAGCTATACAATTGCAGCTGCCTCTCCCAGATCTGTCTCGCTTCTGCAAACCCATGACAGCTGTCAGGCAGTGGGCCAGCACTTAATAATCATTCCCAAACCTCAGACAGCACAATTCCATCCTTTCTTTTCTTTTTTTCTGGGCTCTTTGGGCAGACAAAGATTTACTAGGTCCTACCTGGGGACAACAGCAAACCACAGGTGATGGCTCCTGGCATCCCAGGGAGTTCATACATTTCAAGGTGCCTTTTAGAATTTTTTCCTTTTAAGTGACTCTGTGGCATGCACAGTTCTGATGGGGTTTTGCACAGTCATTTTCAATCAAAGCTGCAAACCTGACTTTAAAGCAAATGACTGTTTCTTGAAGCAGCAAGAATGGAGAGGGGAGGGAAACCTCAGGACGTGCAGCCTGCTCCACTCATGCACATCCCTCCAACCAGAACACAATCACCTCTGCAGCCAGTTTGCTAAACCTAACAAGAACTTGAAAAAAACCAGCATTTTAATACAAAACCCAATCACTATGATTACAGTCCTGCTCTAAGCTACTGAGCTGGATTAACACTTGGCAATTATACTTAGCTGTGGATGCTGCAAACAAAATCCTGCCCAAGGGCTGTCCTCACGTGGTGGGACATTGCAGCTGAGGATGCTGCAGGAGCCCTCTTGTCACACTGCAGGACAACACACGTGTAAGGAGGGGAACGATCTGATTTAGTTGGCTGTCCTAAAGCAGACAGAGACCTCCACTTTGCTCTAGGAAGACTGCAAGAGTGGACAAAAAAATATCTATTTTGCCCATGACTGGACCCAACTGGTCCCTGCAGCTTCCAGTCCTAGAAAATTTCATGATTACACCAGCCTTTTATACACTGTCTTTTATCCTGGCCTCCTCACCGTATCAAATCCTAAATGAAACATGATGTAAGGCATGCAAATAAGCTGAAAAAGAGAGGATTCACATAATAGGAAAATATCATTAAGTGGTAAAGTTTAACTCAGAAGGTCAAAATCATTCTAACCAGAAGAAAGAGATGGGGCACACTCACATGCCCAAAAGCTTTAAACATGGCACCGACGGTGCCTTTCTTACTCACTCAGTGACTGCCAGCCAACAGCAGGGCCTGAAGCTGCAGTGCCATTAGTAAGTCCCTAAATTTCTTGGCTTTGAATACACTCCTAAACTCCAGGGAACAGCTTGCCAATGGTGTGTTGCCTGCCAGAGCTCCCTACAGCAAGATCCTGCTTCACCACTCCCTGCCCTCATCCCCTTTTCTTAGAAATTATTTTAAATGAGGTATATGCATCTGAAATAAGCAATGCTGGCTCCCAAACTTTACTGGTAAAAGTTTGTGCTCAGGTAAGAGCCCTGAAATGAACAATGTCAAGTTCCCATCCCGGAAATCCTTTAATTAGCTGCTTCCTCCCCATGCTCTCTCCCTGCCCTCAAAGAGCAAAATCCAGCTGATATCATAACTCCCTCCAGGCTGCAACTGGAGATTTAGGATGACCTGATAGTCTACACACTTCCTGGTAGAAAACAAGAGGTTAACAAAAGACAGTAATTGTTGAAAGCATGTTTTTGTTGGGGCTAGCAGCAAAGGGGAGCAGTGGATTGAGCTGCAGCTCTGCTGGACACGCTGCCCAGTGCTGGAGCTTGTCCTCCTCTGGGTGCTCGAAGAAAGCTGCATCAAGGTACTTCACTGTCCATCCTGGCTACTGCACAAACCCAGGAGCAGCTCAGTTAATGGCACAACCTAAAGCCATCAGGGGCTTTTGAAGTTGAGTAAGCCCTTTTATTGCATGCCAAAGTAATTTCTAGCTAATACACCACACAGATTTAACCTATTCTGTACTGCATCTCCTAACAACTTTATTCCAAAAGCCAGAAAGCATTTCACTTTCTAATGAGCCAGCAAATGAGTAAAAAGCATCTCTCTTTGTATAATGCACTCACAAGCAACTCTCTTATGCTTGTGATTTCTCAGCACTGTGAGAGTGAAGTGAGATCTGGGTAATGTTCTACATCACTGTTTAAGAGCAATTCAATCATCTTTGTTCTGGATTAAGTCTTGCTCCCGATTAAATTTAACAGAGCAATGAATAGGAAATCCATGACTTGGGAAGTGGGCAGATTTTATCTTTAAACCCAATTCACAAGTAAAATCATCTCTCTTACAATAGATAATTCTGCTACTGTTCAAGTTATTTTCACACAGTGGCTATAAAAAATTATCTCTAGAAATCTCAAATGGAAATTACTATTTTTAATGCTCCCTGTCACTCTGAATGCATGCTAAGACTAACAATACTGCATCAAAAAGAAGAGCTCAACAATCAAGAAATCCATTAAGCTACCAATGACACTAATAGAAAAAAAAGAAGTTGAAAAAGACTCAAGTATGTAAAGAAAAGAATTACCTACTGGGATTACAGGAGTGAACAAAACCCCCTGTGTTGCACCACAGTACTTCTGATTTTCTAATACCCTTCAACTACACAAATATTAGAATACAAACCCCACCTTTGCTGACAAAGGGTGAGGGAAGACAAACACTTCTGGCATTTGATTTTTTCTTTTTTTTTTTTTTTTTAGTTAATGTGCTTCATTCTCCCTTGATTTTAGATATTCTTTCTGAAGAGTTGCTGCTGTTGATTCATTCCTCAACAGACACCACAGAGCTGAAGCACGTGGTAGGTACTCCCTGCTTTTCTCTGAGCCTGACAATGCTTAAAATGTTTCAGAGCAGAGATGGTGAGAAATACAGGACAAAATACAGGGGATATAAGAAAATAAAGTTCCTGTCCTCTATGAGGACTACACAACTTATTTCTTGTCACAGCAAACTTATGTGTAGTGCTATGAACATCAGTAGGAAAGCTCCCACAAGGAGTTCATGATCATGTTCTGTCCTACCTACACTACCCAAGGAAGAGATACAGGACTTTGTAATGAAATGACCTCTAAAATAAACCAAGTCACACACACAGCACATACACAGTATGTGTTTGTGGGGAAAAGGAGAGACAGAGACACTGGAGTTTAGTGTTGCATTCATTACTTCATTAACTTTGATGTGTGACAAGCTGGACTCAAATTCCACATTCATGTGCTATCTGAAATCAATACCTAAGCTCCAGCATGACTGAAAATACATCATAAACCTACCTCAAATCTGTTTGCAAAGGAAAACAGCAGAAACTTCAAAAACCTGTACAAAAAACAAGTTTTCTTAGCTCCCCATCTCACTCCAGAATGGATAATTCATAGGTTGACAATGAATAGCAAAATCCAAAAATTTAGTGCTGGGCTTAAGAGGAGACTATCCTTGTCCCCACTGCCATGCTCAGACATCTCTGCTGTTGAGGGGAAACCAAGGAGAATTATGGCAGGAAGAGGAGGGGTGGCTGCAGAGGGGGGCCAGGAGGCACAGAAAGGGTCTGAGTTCACATTCAGGGACACACTGGGAGAGCCCCAGGCAAACTGCATCCCTTCACCCTGTAACTGTACATCTAGCAA
Organism: Trochalopteron elliotii; assembly: GCA_024734555.1. Taxonomy (NCBI): domain Eukaryota; kingdom Metazoa; phylum Chordata; class Aves; order Passeriformes; family Leiothrichidae; genus Trochalopteron; species Trochalopteron elliotii. The sequence goes on along the minus strand of JANPWX010000118.1, from coordinate 1,300,826 downwards.
ACATTTATCTGAAAGGAATCTCTAAAGCAGGATTTTTCTCAAACAAACTTCTGAGCCTTTGCTTACTTTTGGAAAGCTAAATATATATATATATTCTTAAGTTTTGAAACAAAGGAAACTCCCAAGCTCCCAATGCTGGAGGCTGCCTGCTATAACACCAGAAGAAAAGTTGTTAAATCCTGTTCTACTTCCTATTTCCCAACAATCACATTTTTTTCCACGCATTTCCCAACAATTTAAATTTCTTCTGTTGCACTGTCAATCAAAGCATGAACCTGGGAAAAACAAAGCCAACTGTGAGTTGAATCCTTTTGTATTAAATAAGGAAATTTTTATTTCACTTTCAAGTAATTTTCTCTCTTTTTCTGCTACTCCTGCTGGCCAAATTTCATCTTTTCAAATGCTGGAGCTAATGTGCAAGTTGTGAAGCAAGACATGCAGAGAAGAACAATTAATACATTTTTAATCAAGAATATGTCACTCTAAACAAGTCAAGATTTCCCCAAGCACACACTCCCCAGACTAGAGCAGCTTGCTGTTACTTAAGTTGTTGGAAGACACTTGGCCAGAGCAATCTGCTTTGTAGAAGGTCTTTCTTGGAAGAAAAAAAGGCAGTGAGGTCTCAACTGATCAAGCTAGAAACTAAGAGGAAGAATCATGTATGACTGATTAACACAAGGATTCTTGGCTGCTGATGCTGAGCCTCTGCCAGCGTGGGTCATGAGGAGGGACACAGCTTCTCCTGCTCCTACTGCAGTTAATTTATGTACTATCTGCAGATTACAGGTAAAAGGAACTTTTATTTATCTATTTAATGGATCCGAACCAAACTTTCTTCCCAGTATATTTACTTATCTTCCCTCCAGTATCTCTCATTATGATAAATATTTGGGAAACAATGCTCTGCCTGATCTGCAGCTCCACAGGCTGCCCCAGCTATACCTCTCTGCTTAACTTAATATTCACTTCAGACATACAAAAACTAAAAAATCCAGTACTGCACCAAACAGCTCACTTCTCACCAGCTTTAGCAACTAGGTAAGTGTTTTGGAAGTGATTATGACATACAATACCATAAGAGACATAATTATTTAAAGCAGCACTTCCCTCACAGAACTCAAAACACCTCGTGTGAGGGTGAACGCCCATCAGCTGCACAACCCCAAATTTAACAGTGCCATTTCTGTCAAAAAAGGCACTCATTACATTACTAAACATAACTTTCCTGTCATACTGGCTTTCTCTTCCTTAGAAAAGACTGATTATTATAATTCTCTGTAACCTATATAAAATAATTGTCTCCTAATTACATATCAGGTAGCTTCAATTCACACACAAGATTGCCTTCAAAGGAGATCATCTTCATACCATGCACATACCTCCAAGTATTAGCTAGAATTAGAGCAGAACACCACCAAAAGACATTTAAACATGTTAAAAGGATAGAAATCTGTGTTGCTGTTAGAAAACCAGCCTGAGCAGTTGTTTATGCAAGCCTTTATTCTTGCTTTATTAACATGCAACACAATTGGCATTAAGCTGGTCACAAGTTAGTGGATTTCAAAAGGCTTTGGGGTTACTGGCAACAGAAGGGCAGAGGGCACACAAAAAACTTCAGAATGGATACCCAAAGCCAAGCAGTAACTCTATTAATGCACAGATGTCCATAAAGTAAAGCTTTTGCTGAGAAAAACACCTATGCATAAATGCTCCTACTTCCATTTCACCCAGAGGTTAAATTATCTGATCAAAATCTTGTGCTGGAAAGGAAAAAAAATCGGTTCATATTTTTTCCACTTCATTTAGACTGTGTAAAACATTAAATCCTGTCATTAAAATTGCTTAATTAGGAGTGCTAGAGCAAAAGGTTGATGCAGCTCATGAATTGTAACTGCTGAATGGTGGTGGCCTGGCAGGACTTGCCATCGATACTAGCAATGAAGAATGGGGAAAAGAAAAAAGAAAAATACAATATTGGGAGGTTGTTTTGACTTTTACTGAAGCAGTGTCACTTGTTAGAGGGAACGAGGTGATAAACCAAATTCAAACAGCAGTGACAGCAGACCACCACCCTCGTGGGGCAATTCTGCATCTGCACAGGAGCTGGCTTCAAAGGCAGTGCTTAGCCCAATGCCAATGGCATTTCAAAACCTACCTCATTCTTGCTTTGGTCTTGCTGCTCTGAAACCAAAGTCCTCCTTTCACAGCTCTACCCCTGCAGATCTGTTCTTAAAGGACCTCCTTCACTGGCTTTGTAGCACACAGAATACTGCCTGTCTGATATCAGCTCCCAGCATTCAGACCTCATCTCACTGGCACTTTGTGCCAGCCAGAGACTTCAGCAGATGGCACTTCACACAGAAAAAAACCAGCATGAGCCTAGCAGTGGAAAGTAAAGCAAAGGCTGCTCATGCAGGAGGATGCTCTAACTCAGAGGAAACCAGCTTTAGTTGGAACTTGAGATCAGGCAATATTGACTCAGTACCTACAGAACTAGCCAGGATCCTGCTGTGACCTACTGCTTTCAGGGGGCTCTGCTCCAGGACACCACATATAATATAGTGGGTCCAGAAGGGGCCACTAAGCTGATTAGAGGGGTGGAACCCTTCTCCTGTGAGGACAAGTGGGATTGTTCAGCCTGGAGAAGAGAAGGTTCCAGGAAGATTTTATTTCAGCCTTCCAGCATTCAAAAGGAACCTACAAGAAAGACCGAGACAAACTTTTTAGCAGAGTCTGTTGCAACAGGACAAGGGCAAATGGTTTTAAATTGGAAGAGGATCCATTTAGAACAGATGTAATGAAGAAGTTTTTTTACAATGAGGGTGGTGAGGCACTGGCACAGACTGCCCAGAGATGTGATGGAAGCCCCATCCCTTGGAGTGTTCAGGGATGGGACTTCGAGCAACCTGCCCTAATAGAAGGTGTTTGTGTTCACTGCAGGGGGTTGGACTAGATGGTCTCTAAATGTGCCTTTCAACCCAAACCACTCCATGATTCTGTGATTATAAGTCCCCCCAAAAATGATTCTTCCTCCCCAAAGGCTAAGAGCTGTAGGAGGGCAGAGACAGAATATCTGCCACCTCTACTTCCCACAGCAGCTGAAATGCCCTGAGACAAAGGCACAATGCCAAGATAAGGCATGGTAAGAGACAAGTGTACACTTCATGATAAATAGCTTTCCAGGCATCGTTTGAAAACCCCCCCAAACCTTACAACAGCCTAATCAATTATTTCATCAGTGGCTTTAGAGCCCAATAGGCTACATATCAGAGCCCATACCAGGCGGCCCAACAGCCCCACTGCTGAGATTGGGTGGAAAGGGAATACAGTTGCCCAATCATTTAGTTCTAAAAATAAGTGCTCCCTGAATATGAACCTGCTCTTTTTTTTCCTCTCCACCTCAGTATAAGTAACACAAGTAATCCTCTTTGAAGGTGTGCTGTTTGGGACATAGCTTATGTAAGTGCCACATGATACATACTGCTGCACCTTGCAACATTATGGTTCAGTAGCAAGTTGAGGAAGGAGTTGAGAATGAAGTCTAGGTTCCATGTGAATTCCTGACTTCAGTTCATCTGTTATAAAACTGATACTTGAATAAAGAATTGATACTTACTAAAGCAGCTGAGTGCCCATAGGAGAAAAACATCCACTTACAACTTTAACAACAGCTACAGAGAGACTTCTTTGCATCCCCAGCTCACCGTGTGTAACACAGCAAAATGATTTGCAATTGCATTGGGATGCTCCCATTTTTAAAAGCTTAGGAAACAGCAAGAGCCTGCTCACACCTCTGCTTGTACCAGCAATGATCTGCAATCCATTATCTCTACAGCTGCACCACTGGGATCAGCTACTGGAATGGTAATGTCAACAGCACTCAGTTATGTTGGCCCCTGTGTCATTCACTCAGTCTAGGAAAGATGACTCCAATAAAAAGGACCTCAGTTCTATCTGTGGCACACTTTCTACTTCTCTTGGCATTAGAAGAGATGCACTGGTGAACAAATACCATCTGTAAAATCTGAAAGAGTAAATACTGTCTTCATTCAGGAAATATGGACTTTCATCTGCCTTCACTTCAAGACAACATTGACCCTGTGGCAATTTTCTGTGATTATGCAAGAAAAAAAAAAGCCTCACCTTGCAGAAGGAGAGAAACTGAGTTTGCAAGTGTAAAGTTAAAACCAACAAAGAAGAAAAATCTGAGCCACCTACATTTCTTGAAGAAGCTATTCTTAAAATAGCAGCTACAATGATATCAGTGCTGCAGTACCGCAGGGGACCTGAACTTGAGAGATGAACAGAAGTGCCAGACTTCCCTGTGTCCTCAGCAGTGGCATGGGCAGCTGCTCTGCATCTAGGAAAGGAAGTTTTAGCACAGCTGCTGACTTACCAGCCACCTGCTGGTGTGCCACCTGAAACAGCAACATCAATAGTGGAATATACTTTTTTGCCCCCAAACACATTAGGTAGGAGGAGCACATGGACAGAGCCTGGATTATCAGGGAATGTCCTGGCTCCATTCACCCCTGCCAACGCTCCACTGTGGCAGTGGTGCAGTCATGTCCTCACAGGGAGAAAGCTCAAAAAATATCCTGCAAGCAGGGAGGAGACAGTGAGGAAAGAATATTTACCAGTATTCTTCTTCTTCTACAGAACACTCAAAATTAAACACTTCCTTGTGAAGCTGGTCATTTGCATAATCACATTATCAAGATGGTCTTTCACATGGGTTGGAGTGTCAGCAGACTGAGATGTCAATATAATGCACCAACTGTTAATAATAGAATATGATTTTTCTTTCCCCCCCCCAAGTTTCTCCACACTTGGACTCCAAGGTTTTTGACAGGGAATAAAATATTGCTAGTCACCTGAGTATTTTTTAATTAATTCTCCTTAGCCACAGAAAAAATAAAGCCCAAAACAGAGTATTTGAAGAGATATGGATATAAAGGATATGAACATGTTCAGTGCAAAGGATCATACATACCTTGTGACATCTTTTATCTGCAAGTAGAAATTATTCTGCATAAGAAAATAGTTTTCAAGCAGCACATAAATCAATATATACAATGTGTGCTGGTACACATTAATATGTTAAAATCTGGAGGGGAAAAAAATCAGGCACGTGTGACACATCTTCTGATGTTCTGGGTTCCATTTGTTTTTAAAGAAAATTTTAGATTTTCAAATGAGTAAGGGAACAGTAGACATAAAAAAGGTAGGATGGAAGAGAAATCAAATACATTTACGACCTAAGGAAAGAGCAAAATAAAAGTCAAAGAAAACTCTGTTTAAAGCCTTGTCAATGGCCAGAGAGCAGAGGGCATGTCAAGAGGAGTGGGAAGCCATCACACAGACAGCTGTGAGCCTTGCAGCATGCAGACTATGGGGATTAGACAGCTTTCCAAGGAGGGAGAGAGACCTTTGAAGATTTTCAGGTGGGGGAGAAAAAGCCAGTAGAATAAACCTGATCAAAGCCACGTCTTGCTTTTTTAAGAAGCTGATCCTTCTCAGCCTTCCATAAACTGCTGTGCATTTCAAGCACAAGAATGAAGATGAAGACCTCTGTGTTTGCAGCATGAAGCTGTGGTGTGGGACTGCACTGGAGGATAACCTGCAAGGACATGAGCTTGGGAGGTGCTGCACACAAATACTACAGGCCAGTCCTGGCCTAGGAAAGAAAGGAGGAGTCAGAAAACAGCAAATGCCTTTCCAGAAAATATCACGGCTATGGGCACTCATGCTGTGACCTGTGGCACAGCTGGCATTGGAGGCAGGCAAGGGACACCTGGGGTCTGATCACTCCAGGCAGGCATTTATCTCCTAAGCTTTTGGTTTCTACCTAGGTAATGCCTGACACCTGAACAGGTAAGCTGAGGATGCTGTAAAAATAAAACACTGAGTTGAAGCTGGAAGTCAAAATTCTCACCAATTTTGAGATTTTAAAATGTCAGCAGCAAAGAGAGACAATGAAGTATCAAGTGCTACTTGTTTTTCCCCCAAAATCCCACTAGAATTTGTGCTTCAAGCTACAAGAGGGATAGTTACAGCTGACACAAGTTACTTAAGAATGACACTGAATTAGCATTGGGTTCCTTGGGAATGACAAAGGAGGTTTCATTTTTAATGTTCATAAGTCACCCAAATTAATTAGCGCTTTAAAGTGGCAATGAATCACTTCCTGAAACAATTTGTATTGGCTAAATTAATTCCTGTGAAGGGAGCCAATTTGCTGATTGTAAATTATAAGAGCCCCTGACTAGCTCCTGTGTACACTGTGTACCATTTATAAGGCTACTGGGAAACAAAGGATGGCTACTTTTCATCAGTGAACAAGACTGCAGCTCTATTAAGTGACTAACTTACAGTGCTACAATTACAGGTTTCTATTTAAAGAATCCAAGACAGACATCATTAAGAAACAAAGCTGGATGTTCAGAAGAAAGGAAAAACCAACAGAAGAAAAGCTTGTTTTCTGAAAAGGTGCACCAAAAACCTATTTGAAGGGAATATTTCATCCTCTTAGATTAACAAAGGGAAGTTCAAACATGCAGGGCTAATTATGAATACATTTCCATCACAGGGCAATGCCCAAAGCCAACGTGAAGCCTGGAGTTCCAGAGCTGCCTTCTCTTACCCATGGTTAGATGACTGCTTTGAGATCCATAAATTTAAATTACTTTTGAGGAGTGATGAAGTAAGACAACACAAACATGGATTTCTACTCAGGCAGAGGAGATGCTTTCCTACCACCGGCAGCTTGCCTCCCAGGAGAACTCTTGCACCATCCAGTACATCCCACCACCCACCCACTCCTTGGTTCAAGACTGCAGCACCCTCCTTAATGGATTTCCCTTCTTTACTCCTCCAAAACAAAAACTGTACATAATGCTTTACCTAAGCTAATTTGCATGGCTTTCTCCTGTTCTTATCTGCATCTCCTCACTGGTATCAAAGCCTTGACATTTCTGCTTGTGAAATCCTTCCCTGGTAACCTGCTTATCAGCAGTAATGAATACTTGTGCAAACAGGTACAAAATTAAATGGCTTCTTTACAGTGATTATGATAGATTGAGCCATGCTTAATCTACATAATCAAATTGCTTCTGTGTTCAGCTGTAATACCTTTTGCTGTCCTGGGAGCAGGTTCAGCCTTGCTTTCCCTTTCAACAGCTTCTTTCTGAGAAACACTAATCATGCCTGGGAAAAGGGCTACTTTAGGTGCAATCATTTAACACAGCATGTTTGAGGCACATAAACTCTGCAAGAGGGCAGAGCAGGTCCTAACAACATGTGTCCCCTTTAGGGAAGGAGACATCCTGCAGGACACATAAGGGAAAGCAAAGTACAAACCAATCTCCCCCAGCTGTGATCCACATTCCCAGACACAATTGCAGTGACCCTTCTAAGACAGATGACATCTCTACCCACTGAAATGCACAGAGCTACTACCAATACTATAATTTCCTTCCCCTATGCAGGAGTATTCCTGTATTCAAGAGCATCCCCTGCTTACATGCTACCAAAATAGAGAACTGCTGTTTTCAATCTCAAGACCAGATTGTTGATTCCAGTCAGGCTGGTTAAAATGGACAGTATGGGTGATTTATAAAATCCTTGACTTGGGAAATTAAAGGATTTAGTCCAGGGAATGTTCTGAAAAGCATCTCCATGTCTAACTCACATTTATCAAGTCACTTAGGCCAAAAGTATCCTGAAACTTTCTCTTCTTTTAAATATTGATCAACTTTTAGCATAAAACAAGAAGGGAGAAATGGTTTACCCCACAAACAATAAGTAGGTGCTATTGAAAAAATATCCAACAGCCTATTTGCCTTTGTCCAAAACACAGCACTGCAAGAATCAGAGGTTTACTTCACAGTCAGCCTGCTGGGAGGCTTTTTGTTTGCCTGTTTTTTTCCAAAGAGTCTAATGGAACAAGTAGCCTACAAGCTAATGCTTATTTCTAAACACTTTTATAAACTGAAAAGTGAGTAAGCCTGATGCAAAATGCTAATAAACACTTAGGGAGAAGAATTTCTCCTCCTTGTTATGGCTTTGACATAGGTAAAAAGAAGGTGCTGCTGGACCTTTGAATTGGAAAGGTGACAGCTCCAGAAAAAGGGTCTCTGCATCTTTGTAAGTAGAGAAAAAGCAATGAAGAAGGGAAAAAATCAAAAGACGAGTTCTGGCAAGGGCTGCTAGCACAGCTTGACTTAAGCTCAGGAAGAAGTAAAAGCTTGAATTACATAAAAATAGATTTTAGAAAGAATCAATGACATTTACTTTGAAAGTTTTAGTTAAGTTTTAATTAGGATCTGAGATTTTGCACTTAAGTGCATGAAGTGAAGGAGTACATGTACTCATGCTTCCCAAGATAACAGACAGATCTGAAACTTACTCATCTCATCTCAAAAGGTTAATTAAAGAACAATCCTTGACAGCAACACTGTATGGAAACCAAGACTCTGCTCCACTGGGGAGCCCTGGGGAAAGGCTGTGCTGGCATTTCCCACCCCTCAGGAACAGCCTGAAGATGCTGCCCAGTGACCACAGCATGGAGAAGAGCAAGATGCTTTGAAGCAGCCCAGCAAGAAATGGAGAACAGCGTGCCCACAGCACAACAAAACTTGCTTACCATGCTGCCTGTGCATGTGGGGCAGCTTTCCCAGCCTGTGCTGGGCTCTGCAGGGCTGCTGGCCTGGAGTTGCTTCTACACACACACTCCTGCAGCAGAGCAGGTGGGATCACAGCCAGCGGTGAGAGGTACGTGTGGTAATTCTTATAATTAGGAAACTAAGGCAGAGTGACTCACCCAGGACCAAAATTGTAATTAGGCTGGAAATAGCCTGTGGGGCCCCCAAACCCTGCAGATGCTGAGAGCACTTTGAGGCACAGGCCTTCTCTGGTTCAGCCCAGCATCAGAAAAAAACATGTCAGCTTTTAGGGAAGCCTGTAAATGCAAAGCTAATTTGAAAAAAAAAAATCACAGCAAACTGAAGAAACATTATCAAAATGAAGAATAGCAGTTTCATCATTTGAGTAAGAGTTCGTAGACATAACTGAACTTTGGCTGTGCAGTAATTTAATTTCCTAAGAACATGAGCAAAGTCTCAATTAGGTCAGAGAGGACTGCTGCGCCAGTAGAAGAGGAATGTGCAGCTGGATCAGTGAAAAGATGTGGTGCAAGGAAACATTGAGGCCTCTTGGCAGAAGCAAGCAAGGCTGCTTGTTTGGTATGTTCCACAGGCAGAGGCAAAAGGCACCTGCAGGCAGCTCTTTGCTGCTCTCAAAAAGCTAGAGCTAGGTACTGGGGCTGCCACAGGAGAAACAGGCTCATTTAGAAGCAGCCCAGGGAAAAGCAGACGAATGCTAGAGGAAAAAAAAAAAGACCAGAACAGCAATGGGTTCTGAAGGCTGCTTAATGGAGTGAAGCCTGAACATTACTTGGTGCGATCTTGACAGGCCTGATTTAACTACTACATTTTTGTATAGTATTTTTCATCCTGATTATGAAGAATTGCTTGACAGCCTTCGGTGACTGAAGTTTCTCAGCCACTTAAGAAGAGGGTCTATCAGAGCACATTTATCAGAGAAAAGAAATCCTAAGGAGTGGATGGCAACAGATGTAACCCCAGGGGTGAGACATCTCTGTTACTGCCTGTAGAAGAGACACCCAGAAGAGAGGTGGGCAAGACAATCCAAGGCAAGTGAAGGCAGCTCAAGGAAGGGCACTTCTGGACACACAAGTTCCCACAGCATGTTTTTATCCAGCAGAAAGACAAATTACCAAACTTACAACAGCCACTCTTCACCTGAGATGTGTATACCATGCTCTCCTAAATCCCCAGCCAGAACAAAGCTGGTGATCCTACATCACTGACTCTCATGCCCCCTGCTCAAACCACAGCAGCCCACTTCCTACTTTTAAACACAAAGGGCAGCTCCAGACATGTGGGTTTATTTTGGTTTTGACTCAGAAGTGTCCATCTGAAGTGAGTTTATGTTAGTGACAACTGAATCATGGTTGTGGGGTAATGTCTACACATGCAGAAAACAGATTGATAGACATTGTCTTTATGAATATGACATCTCAGGACAGCAATTATGCAACATTTCACTTGATCTACTTGGAAGACTGCATTTAAGATCAACTCCTTTCTGCTCCCTCCCAACAGCCCCTTTCAAGTATCTGATCTGCAAACCTTGTACATACAAGAGTTACTTGCTCCATATTTTTAATGCAAGCTTTTCAAGAGCACCCTGAATTCAAAAGCAGCATTTTGTGCTCCAGAGCAGCCCCATTCTGAAAGGCCACACTCACAAAAGCTGCATCAGGTCTGCCTGCCACATTGGTACACAGAGATGTGATTTTAGTGCCACTAAAACAGTCACTGAGGTGACTGGAGCCTGCACTCACCTCCTTTACATATCTCCTCATCTAAACACAAAGGCTGTGCTCCAATGAGCAAACCCAGACAGACACAGGAACATTGAGACAAGGCTTCACAACGAGTACCTGCAGGCGCTGCCATTAAAGCAACAAAAACCCCACCAATGCACCCACAAGAACCATCAAGTGCCAGAAATACAGTGCTGCTTTTGGGATTTCAGATACCATACAGAGGAATTCAAACAGTCAAGTGGAAGAGTTAAGATCACAGCAGTCTCTTCTCCCCCAGCATTTCAGTTACCCTGCAAATCATCAGGGTTCTCACAATGACCTGCAAGTACCCTTAATTTCCCCTTGAACAGGAAAATACCAAGCACAGTCAAACCCTCAGCAAGGCTATTTTGTGAGAAAGCAGGAGGCATTCCTTCTGCCTCCCAGCAGTAAGCTTACCCCATCTGGAAGTGCCCTCCAGCACACAGCGCTCACAAACTCATTTGTGTCATCTTCTTTCCGGTCCTTGTCCAGGACACTTTTGACTGTATCAAACTTGAATGTCAGCAGTGTCTTTGAGAGGCCCTTATAGTATAAGTAAAGGGAATTATTTTCACTTCCTAGAAAGGGAAAAAATATACGTATAGAAGATTAGATTCTGGTAAGACAAACAGAAATAAGGGTTCTTAGCTCTTTCGCTGCTTAAGACAAGCCCAGACATTTCCTTGTTGTTATCATCATGCTCATGATGTCCTGGCAGCTGGAAGTGCTCCAAAGCAAATTTCCATCACACTTAGTAATAGGACAGTTTTATTACAGGACAACTGCAGTGTGCAGCACACCTGCAAAATGTACAGGATTCCAAGAACCCTCCACAGCTTCCTCAGGGCAAAGCATTTTGAGCAGAGCATCCTGCACTACCCACATGAATCACAGCTATATCCAGCCTGCACAAGGCCACAGCTCAAAGGCAGGCAGCACTATCAAAGTTTTGCCTGCCATAATCAAGTATGACAATTTGGTCTGTGGAAGCTTAAGCAAGAGAGACTAGACTGTACAGGCTTTATTTGGAAATCCACCCCAATTTCTGCCTTGCAAGCTGCACAGCGATCAGAGAACACACAAGCTAAGGTCCTCCCTTCAGTGCTGGCACAGCTGTCCTGCTCTTCCCACAGCTATCAGCCTGTCACTGCCTTCCCAGCAAGAGCTGTGGATTTACAGAGCCTCGACAGTCTGTCTCAAGCAGTGAAAGGACAGAACAGCCAAAGAGGTAAGTAATGATTCAGTCTTCTAAGGAGCTGTTTGCAATGTGGGCACTATTACTTCCCCAAGCAGAATGCCACACTAAGTGACAAGCACTGGATCCTCGTGTGGCCCAGGCTACTGGTGATGCATGAGGATGTGCCAGTTGTTAATCTTGAAAGACACAAATTATATCAACAGCAACGACATCAGTAGTTGATTTGGGTGACAGCAAGCCTGAATCATCATCATGCACAAACAACTCATCTGCGATGGAAGAAAACAATCTAAAGGACCCCCTTAGGGCAGTACTGCCAAGGGGAAGGAGTGTGGAAGTTTGGAAAAATTTTCTCTTAAAAAGCCCATGCAGCCAAACAGCACAAGTGGTGGTGTGCTTTGCAGCTGGTGAGGAATCCTGTTGGCATGTCAGGGGGGCTGCCCTACTCACCACAGGCAATGTAGTCCCCGTTGGAGGCCAGCCCTACGAAGTTCTTCTCGTTGATGTGACCCTTGAAGGAGCGCAGGCAGTGAGGCTTCCCCACGTTCCACAGCTTCAGCTGGCTGTCTGTTGACCTGAAAGCAATGCTTACATTTACCCTGCTGCCATATGGCAGGAGCTCCTCCCTGGCCACCCTGCTCCTCAAGACTCCAATGACAATGTAAATGTAGGAAGCCTTAGTGCACAACAGGAGATTTATCCCACTTTCAATCATGTGCAGCTCAGCTTGAGCTCAGAAAGATATCACCTTATTTTAAAAGCCTGTCAAAACACATTACACGTTTGAATAAAAACTTCCCCGAAGTATTACTCTTCCTTTCTCCTATCAATTGCAGAGCCCTCCTCTGAACTGTATGGCCTTTGGGCTATCACTGCCTCCTCCAGATCCTCACAGATTCAAGACACATCAAAGTTATTTATATTTTAAACCTTTACAGCATGGATAAAATCTGTTCCCTTCTCCGTGCCAGCTGCAACTCTCATTCATGTCTTTCCAGGGCTTGGTTAGGAAGCAGTCTCCTCACTCCCCAGGTGCCCTGAAGCACATTCTCCTCCTCCTGCCCAATACCAAGCAGCAGCAGAGAAAAACCTATGGGGGCTTAGAGCTGCTGTCAAAATGAAATCTGTTTTTCTCATGTGTAATCAAGACTGCACGGATACAGAACTCAAACTTCTATATTACCATTCAAAATATACAAAACATGTTGAGATCAAATCACAACTGTTGTTTTCCATGGTTCCCCCAAATGCAAATATACCTGCCTTCAAAATGTTTTTCTGTTTACTGTGAGAAAACATTTTGCCTTTGGGGTTACTAATCTCTGCTGCCTGACAGACCTCAAACAGGAGATCCCAATTTCGAGGAGATATAGGATTAGTTTCTTCCCCAAAAGCTGGAGAGACATGAACATAATCTCTCACTTCACAGGCATTACTTCCTAGCAATCATAGCTTACATGGCTCTGGTATATTCTGGCACTCACTGAAATACACAGTCAGGGAACAAATGGTGATATGGTGGAACTGAAGCCCCACGAAGCCATTTTAAAGAAAGGGATAGTGCTGTTCTGATCCTCAAATTTCAAAGAGATTGGGAGCAGGAGCTGTCAGCCCCCTGGGTAGGAGGGAGAGGAAGCAGGCCATGCTCCCCCACACAGGTCATGTCACCAACCTTGCTGCTCCCTGAATATTTCGAGCTGAAAGGGAAAAACTCAAAACACACAACACCATCAAATATTATCAATATTTGTAATGACATAAGACATCAGCCCTGCACCAGTGTCCCATTTACCTAAAAATATAGCAAAAAAGAGGAGAGATGCACCTTGTGCTATCCTGCAAAAAAGCTTATCTCAGTCCTCAATGACAGCTGGAATGACAAAGAAGTGATAAGGGAGCTGCAGCAAGATTTGTTACTCAGTATTATTAGTTAGCATGAGGTCAGATCAGAAAGAAGGTATGAATTTTATCTGTGTTACTGTGACTTCAGCAGGAGTGCATTCCTAACCCCAGGTCGAGACAGGAGGCCCAAAACAAAGCATTCAGCTTCTCTGCCTGGTGCCTGTTCCACATCTGCCCCTGCCCTAGGCAGCTGCTCATTCTCCCTTCCCTTGTCCTTACCCTCAGAGGAACAGCTCAGAGAATGCAAAAAGGTGTATGCTCCTTTTTTTGGCCCATAAGTATAGGAAGATGCTTTCTGTACTATTAGGACAGCTGTATTTTTAAAATGCTGTTTTTAAAAGCTTCAGAGTCGCCTGGAAACTAAACTTTTCTGCAGCCAGGAAAAATCAGCAAAAGACTAATCCCTGGTCTACAAGCTGTCAGATTCCTATGACAGCTGCTGCTCTTAGCTTCCCATCAAGAAGACCTCAGATACATAGGCACTTAACCTCTATATTTTACTGGCATAGCTACTAGGTGTCCTCATTAAAATAAAAACACTTAAGTCTATTACTAATGGGAAGTTTTTAGTGTTAATGAATTCCCATCAAGCTCTAGCCACGTTTACATTGCTTAGGATAAGCATGCCATGAAAGAAGAAAGAATATCCACCCTTGAACTGCAAGGAGAGACAAAGGTCACTGATCCTGGTGGTGTTACACTGCTCTTCTGGTTTCACATCCTCTCCAAAAAAACATCTTGGATGTGCTGCTCTGTTAAATCTGTCTCTCTGTAAATCAGCACTGTAATCAATGTGTTGTGCTAAATACCAGGCAGTTCTGAACACCCCTGAGGTCAAAATCTATCTCTACAAGGCAAAGAAAATCAATGCAATCCATAAACAGCTTTAGCTAGAAATCTAGAGAATCTGAATATACATATAATTTTTTCTTAAATCAGTGCTTGATTTTGGAGAATCACTACTGCTGTTGCCTCTACTCAGTTGGCAAAAGGAAAGGCAGGAAAAATAATCTGCTCTGACATTTCTCCCTGCTCACACACAAGGTGGACCCTTCAGTGAGTCCCCTCACGCTGCTGCTGCCTGTCCAAGTCTGACAGCTCTAACAGCTCTATTGATAACTCCTCCCAGAACTTTGGGAGATGCATTCTCAGAATGCTGGCCCAAGCAGAACAGAATTCTGTCCTAAAACATCCCATAAATGATGCTCCACTTGATTATGGCTGTAAAACACTCCCAGCCTCCTCCTGTTTCTATTAAACACAGAAATTCGGTTCAAAGCATTAAATTTAATTTTCTCTGTGTTCCAGATATGAATTTGCAGCCTTATAGAGTTATAATGTTAATAGAAGCAAGAAGAGAGAAGCTGATTAAATATAAACAGTAGCAGAAGTCACCAGGGAATCTTCCATCATGCAGCTCGGCTCAGAGTAACTCCCTTGCAGCCTGAAAACACCTTAAAATGCTCTGCTTCACTGTGTAAAAACATGGGACAGAACCAAGCTGGATAACCACTGGCTCAGCACAAGGCAGCAGGGCATACTTCCTGGGACTAGATCTACCCCTGTGATCCACCCCTGCTGCCCTCAGGTGTTAGACACAAATATGTTGAGATCAAAGATTCCCCTGCAGCCCCTCACCTTCCCCATTAGGTAAGAGGGGTTTACCTCTGGTTTACTGAAGAGGCTTGTAGCCAGTCACTGCCAATTTTCACTAGGTGACCTGACACATTCATTCCCATGTGATTGAAAACCTGTCTAGAAGAGAGGCAGCCACATCTGGCCATGTAACCGAAGAGAAGCTGGAGAGTATTGTTCCTCAGGGCCTCCATAGCAGATCTTACGGTCCACCATGACTGAAAAGCTGCATGCTATTAGAGTCATGAAACACACCTTCTCTTTGTCCACTTTCTAACCCAAATATAAAGCCTAAAAAGAGCCTTCACAGAGCAGACAATGAATTACCAGAGAACAGATCAAACAGTCAGTCCTACTTGAGTTGCTTTCAGGCAGTGGCTAAACCTCCTCGTCAGACCATACACCTAGCAGTACTAACTGATCACTTCTGCCACTCATCAGCTGTGTTTTACTGCAGATTATTATCCCCAAGGCTCCACCAAGCAGCTTTCTCTATCACAGAGCTCTGGTCAGGAGCATCCTCAGCACACACAGTGAAAGTCCTCCTGCAGCTTCCCAAAGCCAGCACTTGGGCACAGGAGCAACATCTAGCTGTCTTCATGTTCCTCTTCAGCATTTTAGCTCCACAAGACAGAGCCCAGCCAAGTGACACCAGCAATGAATTTCTATTTTCGACTTAAGAGAAAAGCAATGATCTGCTTCCCAAAAGCACAGCAGCCTGTGAGAGCAGCCACCCACACAGGTGAACTTGCTCAACAGCCCTGAAGAGCACTGAGAAGTGAGGGCTACACAGTTTTTAGCCTACATAAAAGGCAACACTTACGCAGAGACGATTTCCTCCCCGCTGACGAATTTTGCGTAGGAGACTGCCTTGCGGTGCCCCTTGAACACCATGATGGGCTGCTTAGTGTTGCGAAGGTCGTAGTAGTGAACACAGTGATCTGGAGACAAGGAAGAAAAGGGGCAAGGAATTTAATCACTTGGGAAGGATGCACAGGACCTGTAATAATCACAACAAAAATCCTGCCTGCAGCTTCCACGTCTCACTTCGAGCCCCATCTAGGATAAACAGTCTGTACTACAGCAAAAGAGTGTTTAAGCAGACTTCCTAAAACAGCCCCAAAATTCATTCTGCAAGGGTCCATGCTCCCTTTCAAAGGGTCAGGAAAAAGGTGCATTCACATTTGTGTGGCTGGACACGTGTCCTTCTGCAAACCCGTAAACCCCATGACCCTGCTCAAGGCAGCAGCTAAAAGGACTCTCACCTCTTCTGCCTGCCTTCTCAGCTCCCTGCCCAGCCACTCCAATTGCCATTTCTAATTCTCAGCCTCCTTTTCTTCCTTCCTCAAGCTGTCCCCTCTTGGAAAACTGTTGAGGAACCCAAGGGTAAAAACTCAGTCTGCTACTTAAATTGGAGTGTGGAAAAGCAGGATGAAATGCCATGCTTGCTTCTGGATGGATAAGCTTCCTACCCTTGTTTTTTGCTTCTCTCCTCTGACTTCATTACCAATCAAGAAAGAATTAGCATTTCTGCTAATAAGGGAACAGACTAAACTCCAGTTCATTTTAAGATTTAATTCACAGATGTGCCCCAGTGCCACAACCATATAAAAGGGATCACAGCAGAATTAGTGATAAGTTTGCCTTTCTACACAACTAAATGTCAATTCCCAAGAAAGCAGAAAAACAAGAAGACAAGACCTTATGAGACCCAAGCCCCAAACACCCTCCAAGCACTCTCCCCCAGCTCAACAAGGTTAATAAGCTTCTTCCTTCCCAACTTCCAGCCTTTAATGTTGAATTTCATTTAATTACCCCTTGCTATTCTGGAAGTACAGGGAGGGAAGGCCACACACGTGGAAACCAAGCTGGACATCTCTCTCATTGAGCAACCTGTGAAATCTGCTCTGACCCTACTCCCACTGAAATAACATCCCACTGGTGGAAGTTTACCACAAACATTACACAGAAATTAATTTAAATGCCAACAGCTACAGCTATTTTTGTATTTGCACAGCATTTCAAAGCTGGGTGCTGTCTTCTGTACAGCTGAGAGACACACTGTCTCAAAATCCCACGTGGTTTGAGAGGTAATCAGGTTTACATCAATCAAGCTACTGCAACCACCATCAGATCATCAAGGGGAGCTCCTCCCCCAGATTAAGGAGCTTAGCAGAATTACTGGCCATGGCAGGACGGGGTGGGGACTGTGTCAGAAACACCTTCAATAAAACAAGGTGGGCAGGCAAGTCAGCTTCCCCTCTCACTGTTTCCAGCATTTTACTATCTGCAGATGACCAGCTCAGAGGTCTCTCTGGGGAAGGATTTCTGGCTCTCTTCCTCCTCCAGGTGGAGGAAGCATCTCCTTCCTTGCAGATGCTCCAAGAAGCCACACCAAGTTTTCTCCACCACTTACACTGGCAAATTACTCATGTTGAAACCCAGCAGCTATTGCACCCCTTACTATCAGCACTGAAGCTGCTGTGCCCCAAACAGCTCCTGTGTCTTTCACCTCTAAAATATTAAACCTTCAAACAACCAAAATCCCAGTGTGCTATTTACCATTTGGGTATTTTAATTAGCTGTAGAGCAACATGACATTGCAACAGGCTTATTACATCATGGGTTAATTTTCTAAGGGACTTTGAATCAAGCATTAACACTCCAACAAGATTTGGGCATCTTGGTCTCTTCTGCTTCTCTGAGAGCTGGTGCCAAGAAATTCCACAGTTTCTCATCTATCCAGTAGACCTGTGGGAACTATGAAACAGTTAACTGGCAATTGTTATTTTAATGAGCAGAATTATTCTAGCAGGGATTTTTATTAGAAATCAGTTAGTGAATAAGCCTTTCAAGTCTATTTTTGCTTACAGTTTCAACACTTGACCCATCATTAGGGCACCTTTTGGCAGCAGATTTTATCCTTCAAGAAAGCGGCAGGGAAAGGGATACCTGCAGATGGCTGGATGTGAGCAGCTGGAGCAATGCAGAGAGGAGAGAGCCCTAGCAGGGCAGACAAGTCTATTTGCAGAGCAGAGGCACGAAGTTGCATTCACCTTCCAAATATCCCAGTAAACAGCTCCAAGCCTGGCAGCATCTGGCCCCAGCACAGCTGTGCCTCTCGGCATCGGCAGGGCAATCAATCACTGTCTGCTCTCATCACAACAGGTCTGAGGGAACCAGCAAGGCCAGGGGGTTCTAAAATTAGCCACTTAATTACTAATTGATTATTTCAGCATACAAAGTGTTGGTGCCCAACTGAGTTTTAGTTTTTTGTTTTTTTTTTTTTTTAATCCAATTGAAGCAGCTATTTTAAAGTAGATGTATGAAGACGAATGCTCACTGCACTCGTTAAAATCTGAACAGGTGGTCATGTTTTACAATTAAAGAGATACTCTCTCTTGTAGGCCATATGGACTTTGCAAAAAACATGATAAAAATGCCATCTGCTGAGGAAGTAGAGAGCCCCAAAGTGAAGCTAAATGAGAAAAATACAACTCCCTGGTACCCTGACAGAAGCCTTGCCTGGTGGACTTTGATGAGCTGAGATTGTCCGGGATGGGCAGCACCTCTGGCACACCAAGAGGTCCGAGGTGAGGTGGCAGGGTGCTCTGGGAAGGTCAGAAAATGAGTTTTTCCCAAGAGGCAGCTGAAGGTGATGGAAATGGAGTGGGCAACGAGGAGAATCAAACATTTCCTGAACTCCACAAAGAACGTATCAGCTCATCCAGCATCCTAGTGCTGGCTCCTGCCCTTGGCATCCCTAGAAGACCATGGAGCATGCTTCATGCTGCTAACCAGCAACAGCAGGGGTATTTGCTTCTTGTTTGCTCCTCAAAATGAACATTAATATCATAATTCAGCTAGTTTCCACCCCAACTAAAAAACTCACTCAGAACAACTTCATCTTAGAATTCACATTTATAGAGTTGAAGCCTCCTGCCTGCCCAACCCTTGGGCAGCAACAGCTCCCTGCTTCACCTTTTCCTCTGCATTCAGGCTTAATTTAAATATTTATGAAACAATGGGAAAGAACATGTATATATTTCATAACAAATTAAACACTCCAGAATGATTCCCATCTAGTTCAATGTCACTGCAGAAGCTGAGCAAGACAGAAATCTGCTGCTACACCTCCTGAATTCAAATGTTTGCTGGCAAGTCATTTTATTTTTTATACATATATTTTTAAGCGATCTCAGAAGGCAAAAAGGGCAGCTAAGCTCTGCCATTGCTGCTGAGAGGTCTCTGACCACAAGCCTGAGTTTTTAAATCGTGCTTTTCCATTAGGCTCAGCTTACTTCCCTTAAGACACTGCTGCTTTCACCTTTGAGCCATCTAGTGACAACTAATCAAGAATTCAGACTTCTCCAAACTTCTGAGAGCTTGCCACCTCTTCAGTAAATACAACCCATGTCAGCAAAGGATGGCATCCCTCTCTGCTCAGCTGCTCATAAATTCACCAGACTCCAGCTGGCAGGAAAAGGGCAAAAGAGAAGGATGGGTTTGTGCTGAACAAGGTGAAGGGATCAGCACCTCTGGAATCTCAATTCACGGATTCAACTTGCTTGCAGGGGTGGGGATGCAGTAAATGAGCTGGTGATGTGCTTACACAGTCATAGAAAATCAGGTTTAAGAATTTCTAAAATAAGAGAACTGGGAATTGTTATTGGAGCCAGCAGCATCATAGGTAATCTCCGAGTTGTTTAGAAAAATGGAATTGATCTTGGATTTTTACTTGTTTAAACAAAAGAAAAAAAGAGCACAAAGTCTGTTTTTCTCAAAAGCAATTTTCCTTACATTTAGACTTGTTAATAAAAATTACAAAACTGCTGTTACCAACAGGCTTTAAGTTCAACACCACCTATTGTAAAGCTCTTGCTGTGTGTACTGATGAGCAGCAGCTCCACAAAGAGTAGCAAGGGTTATGACAGGGTGTCACATAGCAGCAATTTTATCTTTCACTGAGTACCAGCACACACAAGGCAGCCACACACAAAAACCAGAGAGCAGAGCAATCTCACTCTCCAGGTAACATTCATCTTCTAGGTCATGTGTTTCACCCACCTTCAACATGAACATTAATCAGCATCAACTAATTCACAAGACCCCCCCAGGCTTTTTTCAGCCAAGAACCACTTACTTGAAGGAATATCAAGCCAAGGACAGCAAAACAAAAATTTACCTGCAATGCAACAGTTTTATATTCAAAGGATGTAACCACTAGAAAGCCCCAAGAGCTGCATACAAAGGCTCTGTGGCTCTCCTCTGGAAAACTAAATTGCTGGAGAATCAATGCCCATTTTTCTTATTTCAATCATTTAAAAATGCACATTTCTCAACTGTTCAATATTTAGATTATTGATCCATTAAAAAAATAAGTCCTTTACATTACTTGGATTTCTCAGCGCTCACAGACTTGAGAACATAAGTGGTGCTCCTTGTTCCACAGCAGATGACTATCACAGACAAGAAGATGCCCATATTCAAATGCAGAGCTGTCAGGTAGGCAGCTAGATGTTAATTAAGTGGTCTGGAAGAAGCATTCTGTGATCAAGGCAGACTTTGGACTTTTTTTTTCCCCCTATCTTCAATAGCAAACCTAAAGGTCAAAATAATTTCATACATTAATGCTCTGGCTACAGCCTGCAGTCCTGCACACCTTGTGCTACAGATCTTTTACTGAAACAGAAGCTCAGGTTGGAGTTTAATCTTTAATGTGCTCTTGTGCTTCTCTGACCATGATGGTCTGTTTTGTTACATCTAGTAACTCAGCTCATGATTACTCCATCTTCTTCATTTGTCTGTTTTCCTCCATATGAACTTCAAACTAGGATCAAGGCTGGCTTGTTTTCACCAGTGAAACTGTACATCAGCAGTAACAGTAAGAGAAGTTTATAGTCTGAGGGGGTGTACTTAAATGACTTGCTTAACAAGACAAACTGAGTCAGAGCAAATTTGGTGTTAGAAACCTTTGCTCGCCATCAATTAGATTATCCTGGGGAAACCAAAAGAACAGCAAAATATGAATGGATATAAAACAAGCCCACAAAATGTTTTTCATCAGAACAAAAGAGGAGAGACATGACTTTGTAACCTTTCATTTCAGTTTTATTTTCATTGGCTAAAAGAAAATTACTTCAGACATCCTGGAGGGAGCCTCTATCACTCAAATATTGAAGGGGTTAGCTGAAATCCAATTACACATATTTAAAAATCTACCCACACAAATTGATCTTTCCTTTCACTTGTTTCTCTCCTCTGTATACCAAGTATAAACAAGATCACTCAGGGCTCTGAGAATTGTATCTAGGCAACTTGTTTAGCAGGAAAATATAACTGCATCCTTATGCCTTCAAGTGGCCAGAGTACAGTGGTTCAAATCAAAGCCTGCTTTGAGTGTCTCTGGGTCAAAAGGAAAGAGCACCTGCTGTTATTTCCCTATGTGGTATGTCATCAAAGAGGGAATAAGCCATCTTGATGAATATTTGCTGATCGTAGATACACAAGAGGTAGAACAACAGAACTTGAGATGGGTTAACCCAAAGTCTCTTTTTCGGCCAAGCTCAGTGTGATTTCTTGCTATAAAAAAGGAAGATTGCATCCACAAAGGTAAAGTCTTTGGCTGGACTAAAAATGGAAACAGGATCAGGAGATTCACATGAAACCTCAGTTTTCACCAGGAAAACTTTTCTTCTGTTAGGGAGGAGAAAGAGGAAGGAGATAAAAAGGAAAAACATCCAGATTTAAAAATAAATTCAAATCACTGTACTTCCATACAGTGCAATGAAGATGACATGGCACATTAGGGTACCTTGGTCCTTAGAGAAACCTCAACAAGGGCCAGATAAACAACCTGAGGAAAGGCAGACAACTGCCATCAGAACCCAAACCTTGAAAATTAAATGCTGGAAAATACATTTCCTTAAATTCCAGAGGAGATCTACAAAAGCCATCTACCTAGCTCCAGAATTACTTCCAGACTAACTCAAAAGCCATTAACAAAAAAAGTGGAACCTCTCCAGTGGATCTTCTACATACCTGTACACCAGGAAATGGAGCCTCCCTGCCAAGGCAATGATATCAAAGGTTGGTTGAAAGACAACTTGGAATTTAATTATGAGGAAGCTCAATTGTAACTTAATCCTTTACAGAATGCAATATCTGTTAGAAATCCACTTTTGCTCAAAGGGCCCTGAAAGTCATGAAATACAGCAGGCTGGAAACGACCCCTGAAATCCAGCCAGTCCAACTGCCCAGTCAAGGATGGGACAACTGCAAAGATGGATTCAATTTCCAAGTTAAATAATTGTGTTCAAGAGTCCTACTCAGTCATGCTCCAAGCATTTCCAAAGACAATTCTATAAAAGCTTCCCTCAACTGTCTAGAAAGTGCTCTTATGTCAAAGGATTAGGGAGTATTTTTTTTTATACAAACTCGCTTAAGCTGTTTGCTATTGACATAAGAAAGGCAAGGCATTAGCCCACCTCTCAGCATTCCAGCAATAACATTTAGGCTGTGTTTTGCTGCACAGGTTTCTGGCTTCTCAGATCTTGCAGGTTTTGTCTATCTACGCCCACACAATGAGGGTGGCATAAAGCACTGTCATACAACCTTAGCTCTCCTTTAATTCACTTTTTTTTCTCACTAGTGAAAAAGAAAATGAACAGCTCAATTTTAACTGCTGCCAAGCCTGCAATACCAAACAACAGTACTTGCAGATCTTAATGTGACTGAGGTAGCTTTGTTCAGAAAGTTCAGGGTGGAGATTGAATCTTCTCTACAGCAGAAAGGCAGGCTGGAGTTCGAACATCCATACGTAGGTCGTGCTCTGGAGAGAAGACTGGGGACATAGTCTGAACATTCCATCTTTAGGAATAATTCAACTCAACAAGACAAGTGAAACTTCATGGAGTGACCCTCCCCCCAAAAAAAATCTCTCCCACGGCAGAAGAGACAGCAGGGAGGAAAAAAAAAAAAAAAGGATCTTTATTTCAGCAACAGAAATGCAGGGTGGCATTTGGGCATTTGACAAAGAATTGTGAAGAAGTCTTCCAGCCAACAATACACTATAAAGAATTTATCTCACTTGAGAGAGTAATACTAGAATGGGATATGATCAGTGCAGGGTCTGGCCTATCACAAACCACTTCTGGGAGGGAAGACAGTGAGATAGTTTCCACTACATAAAAGAAATAGATGCTACAGGAAAAGAAAAGAATGACAATGCATTAGGGGCAGGAAAAAGTGGATTTGAATTCACAGGAACAAAGTCCTGTACTAAAAATTAGCACAAGAATTTTCTGAAGAAGGAATTAGATAATATCAACAACAGTAAGTTGACATCAGTGCCCTTTGCACAAACCATTTCCCTTACTGTAAAGGCAAGAGATTAAAAATGGGTTTGATACAGCCTGAAGCAAAGAACCTTTGCAGACAAAACAGTCCAGAGCATCTTGTTGAAGAATGCAGCGTGCTGTTTCTCTCTTGCAGCATGACAAATCACATGAGGAGCAGACAGCAGAAATCAACCCATGTCACCCCAACACACCTCCCCACAGAACACTGCAGCGCAGGTAAAGCTAACTGGGATTTTTAATTTTTCCTGTTTGTACCTTCCTTCCAAAAAAGGCCCAATAAAGGAAGAAAAATGTATCCCAACAGCCATTATCACAGGCACATTAAAATGTTTGCTGGATATGGCTTTGTATACACAATTTTCTTCTTCCAGCAGAAACTGCAAATGCTTTGTTTCTATAACTAAGACAAAATTATTCATTTGACGCATTTGCTTTTTCCTCTTCTTTTTTACCTGGAGTTTTGTTGTTTTGGTTTTTTTTTTTGGTTTTTTTTTTTTTTTTTGCAGTGAGGGAACAGTTTTTCTCTGAATAACCATTTTCTGCAGCCCTGGGGAAATCTCAGCAATCTCATCTAGAAGCAATGCTCTGGTCCACAGCAGCAAACTGTAACAATGCCCTTATTTTGTATTTCATGTGTGTGTCCAAGATGATTTGGGATGCTGTACTTCACTTATATTGGCTCTCAGAGTTCTGTCTAGACAAGTGGTACCAGACTCCTGGGGAGCTCCTGCACACCCCATCTTCATGGGTGTCGAACATTCAATGGCCACCCAAAAAGGGACTGAAGATGGGAAAAACAGTCAATACATTTTTTTCCCTGCAGGTGAAAACCTCCCCCATGTGTTCTAAAAACTATACAAGATTAAGCAAGGCCTGGATGATTCATTTTGCTGGTGGCAAAATCTTAAAAAAAGCCCAAACAACTGAACCCTTTAAAGTGAAGAAGCCCATGATGTTAGTGAGGAGATGAAAGGAAGTTTCTAAAGCAGAGGAAGGCACATGGGTATTTGGAGATGACAACTTAATCTCATTTTCCTACACTGCAATACAGATGATGGGCAACAGCCTCCAAAAATTAGATTTAAAGAATCCAATGGAAACCCACCCTCAGAAAAATCATATTTAGAGAATTCAACACAAATCCAGCCCAGATTTTCACTTCAACAAACAAAGAACACTGCTTTGAAAAGAAGGAAAATGACCAACAGTGTTCTGTTTAGCAAACTGGATGATAAAAGGAGCACCATGAGAAAGCTCCACTCCAGGAAAACTGAAATAAAGAGCTGAGGTTAGACTGAATGGCTGGTAGCCTCCGTTTAATCTCTGGCAAAACCAACAGCTCAATAAAACCCTTCTACTTTTCCTTTTACAAAAGAAAGGCTCAGGGATATGCCAGCACAGGGTTTCAGGTCAGCACTTGAAATATTTTGTCAGAGCTCTGCAAGGAAACACCATACCCTGCTTCAGCCAGTGATTTGCATCTCTTACTCACACCAACTGTACTATTTTTTTTTAATATATACCAACACTAACATCCCTCTAAAGATCTATATCTCCCTCTGCTGAACAGATAAAGAGAACAGCAGCCTTGATGGGAACTGCCAACTGGGTTTTTCACCTTTGTATTCCATGGATTCTCTATAGCTCAAAGATACAGATGACATTTGCCACATTATGGATAATGGTCTTTACACACCAGGGACATTTTGTTACTGACTTGTCTAAAGCTTTTGATACAGCAGCCCATAAAGCCTTCACCCTAAGTAACTTGTCTTGCGTTAAGGGGAGAAGGAGGAGACATAAAACATTAGATATTAATCAGTTGAGAAAAGGGCTCTGATGGGAGAGGGAAGCAAACCAGATTTCTCTAGAACTCTTTTGAAACTTTGACCTTTATGGTTTTCAAGAGCTATAACAGTATCTCACAGGAGTAAGGGATAGATGGTTTTTGTGCAATTCAAGGACTGCTGTCTAGCAGACTGTTGGAGAAATGCAATACTCAGTACACACAAGCAGGATTTACTAATGCTACAAAACTAATGAAGAGAACAGCAGCTTTGGAAAGAATTAATTATGCACTGTTCAGATGCAACATTCAATTATGCTCCTAACCCAGCTCTTCTCATTGACTATGCAACATGCATAACTCCACATGCACTAGTGCCTGTAAGCTGATGTCCAAAATAAATTTTATGACACCTAGAACATGTGAAGAAAAGTAATTTTATGGTAAAAGGTGCTTCAATCCATGCTGTTTAAATAGACTAGACCTTGGAAGAGATGAAACTTCTTACGTGAGCAACAGGAGTTACACTTATTTGTACAAGGAGTGCTGGGTACATCTATCAAAGCCAAAACCACTGTCATTTGCTGAACATCTGTCTCTCAGTTCAAGATACATACTGCACACAACAAACACTCTTCCTAATAATACAGCCATGTCAGCTCTGGTTCTTGAAAGAATCAAAGCAGCACAAGTCCTGGAGCTGTGATGGAGGGAAAGGGCAGCACAGTCAGATTCCCTGGAACCACACACTGCAAGAGGTCAAGATCATGTAGATAAAGGCTTGAGGCATTACAAAAGATGGATGTAAACAGCAACATCCTCCCTAAGATTTTAAGAGTGCATTTATGAAGCAACAGGTTTCTGTTGTATTAACAGACATCCTACAAAGAGAACCAAGCAGGATTCAGAGCAGTCAAAGTGGCTCTAAGGAAAGCAAAGTACAGGCTCCTGAGAACCTGAGTTTGCCAGATTATCAGTCAAACCTGATTTTAGTCCAGAACTACATTTTGCTTCACTAGCCTGAGGAGATACTAGCCTTCTTAACTAAGTTCTGGAAATGATGATCTGATTCATTACCTAAACAGACCTCACAGCACACTCCACTGGAAGAGTGGAAGGATATTAAACACAGTGTCACAATTGCTAAAATCCAAGTTTCAGATAAGAAGGCCTAAACCAAAGGCAGGGTGGATTATGCACACAGGGAAACAAGCACAGGAAAGCATGTGATGATACACAGGTATCCAAGGTGGAAAAAAAGCAACATACCCTAACTAGGCAATGAAATAGGTCAAGTGAAGATCAATTAGATTTGCACATGCATCTACAGTCTCACTTTTTGTCATCTTCTTGAGATTCAAATGGCTAATAAGAGCCTTGCCCAAATATTCAGAACTCTGCTCTTAAAAACTCATGCAATGTTTAGATGCTCAGACACTATGAAAAAATGCCTTTGAGATGAGAGCCCACACTGCACTCACTGGTTTCAGATTTTCCTGCACAACATGACAATCTTCACCAGACAGTATGGAAGCAAAATACCCAAATACACTGGAACAGTTAATCTATGCACCAGTCTGAACAGGAAGCCATTACAGAGAACATCATTCCAATGAGCAATTCCTTTAAGCCACCAGAAAAAACTGCAGATTTGGAAACTGCTGAGGTCAGAAAGCATTAAACTCTTAAGGGATACAGCAACAGATAGCAGCAAGAGCAATTTGGCATTCTGAGAAAAAGATGAATGTTGGAGTTGCCTATCTGTTCCTGAATTTCAAGGCTCATTTCAATTTAAATTTGAATTTCGTCACATTGACTAAATGACTTCTATGCCAGTTGTAAGACAAAATGTTCAGGAAAAGAATATTTAAGCAAACAATTAGCACACTCATTTCTGCTAATGACAGATTTATCCTTTTCTCTAGAGAATCAAATGGAGCTTTTCAAGTTCATTTTATTCATTCACTTGTTACTGAAGTGTGATGACCTCTGGGATAAAGTTAGGAAACTCCCAGTAGGTCTCTATATTGTTACTCACTATTCATTGCAAATGCCTTATCCAAGACAAGTCAGATACTGCTTTTCCTGTGCAAGTAAAAAAGTTCTATAAGCTCTTAAACTCTTAAGGCTTATGTGAAAATTGCACATGCAACACATCCTGCACACTGATGAGAGGTTTCACGTCCCTTTGCAATTTCCTAGGAAGCACTGGCAGCAAGGCAGGAAGACACTGCCTGGCAGACCTGGCAGCATCTCTGCTATGCAGGAACACAAGAATCAGCTTAACTACAAAGACTTCAAGTTTAAATAATATAGTATAGCTGCAGTTCTTCTCACTGTCAGGCCTGAGCACAAGTACAATGTGATCTACCTGCCAGAGCCAGAATGATTGTCTTCACCAGGACAGGAGGCTTGGTTTGACATCCCACCTTCATTTACATCCCAGAGTCCATGAAGAGGGATAACATGTAAGTCAAACCTTCAAAGACATGTCCTCACCTAAAGAATCCCACTAAGCTCAGTGTTTCCACTACAATAGGTATCTTTGGACAGAATTACGATCACAGACATACTAGCCAAAAATACAGATTCCTCCAAACCACCCTTAACTGATTGAACTGCTGTAAACGCTTTCCAATACAAAACAAACGAGGCCTTTGCAGTGAATTCTGGAATGAGTTTGAATTAAAGGTGACAAATGTGCACTTCCAGAACACAGACTTTGTCCCCTAATTCCCCTGCCAACAGCCTCAGAGATCACGGACTAGAGGAAGGTTATTAATTATCCACAAAATGAAAAGAAACACTGCAGGTGAAGTCCTGTCCAAGTAATGGGCAAGCCCTGAACTGCTGCATGCCACTTTGCTTTCATCAAGGTTGAATTCTGAGCACTCACTGCTGTGAGATGAAGTTTTTCCACAGGTTTGAAAGAAACACCTAACCTTTGTCTGTGCCTTTAAACACTGAGCTCAATTCATATGCTGAAGGTAATCTTGTAGCTCAAGCCCAAGGAAGCTGCCTAACTCCACCCAAAACATGTCATATATTCACACAAATAGATCCTTTCTGAGTCACTGCAGGTTTTCAATAGAACACACTACTCACCCATGAGAATCTATTAAGGTAAGACCTTGCTCTCAGCTGGAAAACATTAATTCTCTTCCAAAGAGGCTCACTACCTTCTCGGTCATTAATATCCCATCATTCTTCTGAGCTGAGTGACAAGCCAGGTAAGTCACCCAGATCTGAGACAGTGTGCAAGGCTAAGTCTACAGGGAGATGTTTGGAAAAGAGAAATCACTGCTCCAGTTACTGCAGCAGGAAAATCAATATTTCACCGGCAAGGAGAGTCTCCAAAGCGGCCCCACTTAGACACCAGGTGTATTAGAAAAATGGGATGATGATGATAAAAAAGCCACTTTTGACCCTGAACTGTAAGTGCATCAGGGTGATGCAGAGACCTTAAGGGGTGGGTAAATAGCTGCAAATGAAAACAAAGCTGTTGACACAACAACAGGAGCCCTTCATAACGCTGATACTGATCCACAGTACCAAATTAGTTTTGTGACCATTCAATGAGGAAAGAAAGGTAACACCATTCAAAACCAGAATGAAACACCACTGTGTAATGCTAAAGATGGTTCACAGGAAACATCTTTAAACAGCCTGGAAAATGTGGTGGGGAAGGGCAAAATCACCTTTGAAGGAAAAGCAGAAAGTGGGGAAGGGAATAAGGAAAAGAGAGAGCTGGTAAGAGAGAACCTCAGCATTAAGAGCAGACCTCATGTTCACTGAGGGTTTGCCCCTTGTTTGTAAACACTGGCATTGACACAGGCTGCCAAAAGCCTGTCTGGGGCTGGCACTGGTGCTCAATGGATCACAGAATAACCTAGTCCAGAAAAAAGGCAATTCAGTTTTGGCCATGCAATTGGTAGTGCGAAGGAAGAGAAGGAAAAGCAAAATCTGGGATGTTTAGGAGGGAGTATGACACCTCCAATGCATGTAGTCCCAAACTATTGTTCTAAGTAGTAAGATCAGCATCAACCAGCACCACCCCACTTTTTCCCTGCTGTGTTCACTTCATCTGAACCCACACTATCAACAGTTTGTGACAACACAGCAAAGCTGTTTTAGAGACCAATCAAAGCTAAAATTAATGCAGCAAAACCTTAAGCTCTGACCATGTTGCAGCTGTTCTGTTGCTATCCTATCCCCTGTCCATATGTATTTTCTCTGCTGCTTGCACTTATTTTGTGAAGCTCCTGGAGAGGAGACAGTCTGTGTCCTGCATCTCTGCAGCCCTGAGAAATCTCTCTCAGCCCTCAATCCAACCTGCTAGATTTGTGGGTCCTACAGGGAAAAAATGCAGCATTAGAGGAGATGATGCATCTAATGTCATAGAAACTTCAGATTTCTGAATTCTTACGAAATCTGTGCATAACACATGGGAAATAAAGTGGAAAGTGCTGACACTATTACAGCATGCTGGGAATAAAACATTCCTACTATCAATAGCTACACTGAGCTCACTGGAGTTAGCAGACAGTCTGATCTCACCCAGACTGCACAACTTGGACATTCCAGCTGCAAAGTGCATGATGCATTTTCAGCCTTTAGTTTTCTTTTTAAAGTAGGGAAACAGCACTGCTAGAAAATATATGGGTTAAGGACATCAGTGCTATTGCTGAGGCAGAACAGTAATAACTTCAGCCATGATTTATATAGCTAATTTCAGGATAAAACACCCTATCTGTTTTTAAAAAGAGAAGGACCACAGAATGACCTGATTTTGTATTTGGCAGTGATTACAGTTTATACTGGACAATGTTTCAACTCAGCAAGCATGCAAATAGAATATTTTGTTAAAGAAACAGACAAAAGGGGTGCTTTCTTCTTTATGTGCCCTCTCCACTGCAACTGATTTTATCAGGCTGCAGCCAGACACACAAGCTTTCCTCTCACCTGAAGTGTGTGATTTTAAGTGAATTGCTTCTCAAACTAATATCCATTTCTCCCTTCTTTAGGGTCTGTTTCTAGTTTACTGCTCATTTGTTCTGTCTTAAGCTACCCAAAATAATTTTTTTGGTCATCTAAAAGCTTCAGAGTGAAGAGTCCAGAAAAGAAACACACATATCATCCATATTAGATGCTAATCCTGGGATTTGCTGTTTTAGGGGCATCTAAAGCTTGGTTTCCTACAGCATCTGAAGCCAACTCAGTGCTCTCTACTAAAGCAGAGTGCTCCTTATGGAGACATACAGTCTAACAACACTTTTGAAGATGGCTAGGTTTAAATCAAAGTATCACTGATACAGTTTAACACCTGGCCAGAGTCTTACGAGCCTGTAAATGTATCAATTTTTCAGGATGTCTTGCAACTTCTCAGAGTGGCTTAATAATAGTGAGACAACTTCTCTGGATGTGCTTTGTAAAATAAAAGGTTTTAATAATGATAAAAAGAACAAACATTACAGAACAAAAGAAATTATAGGCCAAACACAGTGCAGAGAACACTCTTACACTGGCTAAGGCAGTCCAAAAAAGGGCTCGAGCTCCTCTGTGCAATCTTTTTAATACCTGATGGTCTAGGTGGGCTATTTGGCACTTTGCCCAATGAAATTGGCAACAGGCTTTGAGGTACATTTCTAAAGCCAAATCAGTGCTCCTGTGCTGGCACTGGGATAATTATAATGAGAAAGCTATGGGAAATTCTAGTTTAACTTCCTTACTTGTTTAGAGGTAAACAAACTCTTTTCCTTATATAGAATCATTTACTTGGGTGTGGGAGTGCATTACTACACATGGCAGCAAATCCCATGACAGAACCCCCCATTTCACTCACTGTGCCACAGGGTTCACAGCCTGACTTTGACTTCAAAATCCATCCCTACAGTCCTTCAATTCCCTCCTTTTATGTGGGCATGCAGCACATAAACTGGGTGCAGGTGGAAGTGCTTTTTATTAAACCCAGATCTCTGGTTCAAGATTCCTTACAGAGCCCTGAAGCTTTTAGATGAGAAGGAAAGTCAGGCTGTGAACCCTGTGTGCTGCCTCAGCTCACGTAATTCATGCCATGTGTTGGTAGGTTTCTAAGGGACCTTGGTATCTTCCTTAAAATTCTTCTGTACAAGGGAGTTTTAAAACTGGAGAAGGCAGAAAGGTCCCTGTGCACAGTGTAGCATCATGGGATGTGTGGGCCAACAGCCAAAATACCACTAACAAGTGAGTAGAAATGTAAGATGGGGACAGGGTAGGAAGGACCTTAAGATGGTCATCCTATTTCTGTGGTGAAGGCAAGGGAGGAACCAGCACAGAGATGCTGATCTGGCTGAAGCATCTCATTAGGAAAACCCATGTCAAGGAGGCATTCTGAACAGATGGATGCAAGTGGGCAAGATGCATTTGTCAAAGGCAGAGAAGAGCTTTCCTTAAGCAAGGTACGAAGGAATGTGACCTTAGGAAAAGATGCTCCAGCTTTATGGATGGTTAAGAGAGAACCTTAAAAGAAAATAAAAATGTTAACCCTGAAAAAATTTAGACTTAACAGTCAAAATTACACTGTGTAAAGAAGTTATGCTGGCTTTCAGCTATTCTGCATACAGAAAAAGGGAGCTGAAATGTGCATGTAATTTATTAATAGTATAGTAAATCAATTTACTTCCTCCTTTTATATCTCAAATATTAAGCACCAATACTTCCTAACCATTTTATGAATTGCTTACCTCATCAAGTCTTAAACTATAGATAAATACACACAAAAATACAGACACATATACAGCATTAAGCTCCATCAAATCAGCACATAAAATGAGAGCATATATAGAAACAGCACTTCTGTTTAAATACAAGACAAGCCAGTGTGAGGCATGAAATGCTTGGAAATCTTGGCTCTTCTATCCTTGAATAAATCAGTGACTAAGTAATTAAAACAGTTTTCAAAATGTGAAAATCCTCTTAGCATGTGAGCAAGCCAAGGCAGGGCTAAGACAGCTTTCTAAAATTGCCCACTACACTGGTCACTGAATTAGTGTTTAGTGTTGTGGACTGCCCATTTTTATTCCTACTGAGGGCAAACAGGAGTGGTCAAGTCAGTGTGCCCAGTTCCTGCTTTTTTTTTTTTTTTTTTTTAAGAACTACTTAAGGAGGTCAGCTTTGATTCTTGAATTTCATAGCCTATGTGACAATGCATGCTATTCAAAAGTTATGTTCCTTTTTCCACAAACTAAAGGAAATTATTAAGGAAGACTACCTGAAGCTGATGGAGAAGAAAAATCTTTGTCTCCATCATAACACATTAAACATGACTGTTTTACTATATGGATTATGAAAGTAGACACTAACCCATTTCTTTGCTCTGGTTATTTTTTAGGAGTTCAGAAAAAATGCCTTCCAAGATGCCAGTATTTCTTTTAATATGCCATTTTTCCCACATGTGTTTATGGCTGAAAGTTCAATTAGAATTCCATTGTGGGAAGTAATTTCCATCAGTTCAATTACCCCATGTAATTGTTTCAGCGATCATAATATCAATCAAATATCCATTTTAATTTTTATTTAGAGATTCAATTACCAAACATCAAGCAGATGTAAACACTTCTTTCACTACAAATACCACTTTACCTCTCAGCATCCTCTAAATCATAGAAACACACAGGCAGTCCTTTAATACCCCCATGAAACGTTTAGGTCTTCTCTTTCACAGCACACTTGCTGAAGACAAACCCAGTTTGTTGGACCTGGATGCAGGGGTAGAGACACTCACAGCTGCTCCTATCCCACATGCCCTCCACCTCCAAAAGCCTTCCTCAATTTACCTGTACCTTATCCCCTCTCTGCCTTTCCTTGGTGGCAAGGAATCCCAGTTATCTATTTATCAAGAAGAATCCTGTTTCAGGGTGCTTTTACAGGTACATTTTAATCAGTGGCTGATCCATTTGGAGCATGTGCTCTCATCTTTCCCTAGAGTCTTTCCCAGATAGTCCCCCTCATTCAAATGCTGCTGGTAGGTATTGTCATTCAACTATTTTTACATGTAATTCACTAAACTTCAGAGATATGCCTGTCAAGCAAGTCAATATTTTACACTCCAGCTTGAATCCATTTTTGGATTCAAAATGCAAATTTATTTTTTGCCTCCTAAGAGTTACAACCAGAGTAGAACCAGCCTGGAAATGAGAACACCTGAATGAAATGGCAAGGCAGTGGTTGCAAGAACAATCAACACATCTCCTAGAGTCCAGAGAGAACAAATGTTGTCAGAACAACTCGTTACAAGTGCATTAAAACTCCCCAAGGAGAAAGAAAATGCAGGGTCGGTTAAACATTTATAGGCACCTCTGAGTTTTAGTTACTGTATGCATAGCACAATACAGCTTCCTCCCAAAGAGACACCTGCTCTGCTCTCAGATCTTTGTGTTATCACCAAGAACCATTTAATCTAAGTGAACAAAAGGCTCGTTGTGCCTTCCCCACTGACTACTTCAAAAAAATAAAAACCTTCACAGCCATCTTTGCCCAGCCTAGGAAAACATGAGCCCACCCACAGAGATTGTAGCTGGAGCTGGGGGAACATGCACAGCCACAGCTTTACAGCACACTTCAGGTAAAACCAGTTAAAACCCCCCCAGTATGGCTTTGGAGTATTTATAGAACAATATTATAAATCAGAAAGAGCAGCTCTCATCATGTTAACACATTGAGACTCCCACAGCAGAGCTCTGCCTCGTTGCCTTAGTGATCCCAATAAACACACAGGGCCACTTCTTTTCCTGCCTTATCTCTGATGGAGACACCCAAATGAAAAAGGCAGGCTGGGGGATGACATTGACACATCATTGTGGCACGTGAGAAGTTTTACTCAGAGACATTTGAACTGCAAAGACTTCAGTCATGGGCACAGCAGCCAACCTCACATCTTTGGTGGGGAGTAAGGAATAAAGGATGGAAAAAACAATATCCCTTTGCCCTTTTACCTACCTGCACAGCCAAAAGCTAGGTGATACCTAGAAGATGGGCTGAATTTGACACAACACACATTAGCCTTGGCCTCAATGCTTGCAACTGAGTTGTCCAAGTTGGTAGACCACAGTTTCACTAGAGAAAGAGAAAGAGAAACATGAATAAACAAAAAACAACAAAAACATGAACTTCACCTGAAAGGCCTAAAATCTAGTTATTTCATGAATAAGATTCTGGAAAACCTCAGTTGCTAAGATGTTAGTAAGTCTGAAGGGTCAGTTCTCACTGGTGGTTGGTAAGTTTGAGAATATTCTCAAGTCCACATTGTAAATATCCTGCTCACCTTTATACACACAGAATATACCAAAAGTGCCCATCCCACACACCTGAGACCAACAGAGCAGGTGACTAACCACATATTATAATCTCAGTGCTTAAGGTTACTGCAGTGCAGATTTATACTACCAAGGAAGGCTTACATCATTTTATTCCTTGTCCCTGTGCTGGGATGCAAGAACTCCATGCTCCACAGCAAAACAGCTTTGCACAGAATAAATACACCAAATTGAATGCACAGTGAGTGAGAAGAACTTGTTTTATTCTTGAGAAGCTGGCACAGACAGGAGAGAAATCAGTATGCTGTCTTCCTATGATGCAATAATCCCTTGGTACAAGAACTTTACTGTTCTGGGAGAGTACCACATGAACACTGATTAAAGTACGTGCTAGAAGGAGCTCTTCCCCCAAGCACTCCAGTGCTTCAGAGAATGACCAACAAAAAACACCAGGGCTTTTCAAAATACAGCCTTCCCCACCTGCCAGAAACACTTCAAGCACCATTTAACCTTAAAATGAAAAATGCCAGGTGCTCCTCACAGAGTTAATTTATTATTAAAAGCCAAAACAACACACTGGTTTTGGCCCAGATTAAAGGAGCAGCAGATTGGCATCAAGCCCCATTGATGCCTACAAGGCAGAAGACTTAAACATCCTCCCCTCCCTCTTTTCTTGAGGAGTGGATCAAGCTGTACTTGAGCATCACAATCTGAGGCTGGAAGCAGAGCAAGCTGGAAGTAATGTTGAAGATGCAGTTGCTACATGAGGGGTTAATCCCCTCAGGAGTTCCCCTTGAGCTGCACAGGCTTCTTCAGATCTGTGGCCAACAGGTCCTCCAGTCTTCTTACTGAAACATCACTTTGGAGGGGAAGTGAGCAAAAATGGCACAACAGCAGCAATCTTGCAACCCACTGTGATCACTACATGAGAGATCAGCAGTCTTATGGTGTGTCCCCCACTCTCTGAGGGGTCCTCTGTGTCACCTCTTGGTCAGCACTTCCCAGGGGCTTTGAGGGAAAAACAAGGTTTTCATGTGAATTATCCAAGGATGTTTTAGAAGATGAAGGAAAAGGAGGAATGCTGACAGGTTGGTTTTAGTGCACTTTTTAATAGTATGGCAAGCAATGAAAGCAACAAGATTGGGCTGTTTTGACCATACAAGGATGAAGGAAACAGCACTGCTCAGAGCACACCAAGGAATCATTGTAAATACTGCACTGTGTGGGTATCTGGCAGCTGCCTGGAACCATCAGAAAGCAGCACACAGACACCAGCAGAAATACAAACCCCAGTGGTATACTCTATTTGCTCAGAAGCATTATGTAAAATTCAATGAAAACAGCACCCAGCCTGTGGTTAGTTTTTAGAAATAAATCCATTTTCATTGATCAGAGCTATAATATTCACCCTCAACGACTGGCTACACTTTTAAATGAAACAAAAACTTTGCAAGCATGGCTTAAGAAGCTCTCTTCTCCCAGGCAAGACTGGATGATAAAGCTTCTCCACCATGTTCTGCACTTGTGGGCAGAGGGAAACAGGAGCAGGGAAGAATTTTGCAAAACGAAGATATTTACATATGGCTTAAATGAACAGACACCAAGAGATGAGTAGTCTAAGTTCTGGTGGCAGTAAAGGCCATCAGGTTTATGGATAAGAAGCAAATAAAACATGTTCATGAGTTGACTGTCAGCAGACAACATCACTTCAACTTCAGGAGTGGGGGGTGGGTACACGATCTCCAGTTCAGAGCAATACTCTGCTGAAATCTAGTATTAAATCAACACAGGCTTTTTTTTTAAGCTTTCCACCCAGGCATTTAAAGCTGCATCCAAAGCAGCTAAGTCTCTCCTTGACCCCCCTCAAACAAACAAATGGCCATCTGGTCCCAGCTTTGTAGCAAAAGCTAATTGAGGACTCAGTTTCAGCTTGGCTCCTTTTTTCATTCAAGCTTTCAGGTCATAAGCTGAGCAATTTAATCTGGTGAAGAGACAACCCATGTGCTCAAAGTCATCATAATATTCGTTACAACTGACAGGCACAGATTAGAGCCTGCAATTTCTGTGATCTAACTGCTGTGAGATACGCTGGGCTCCAATTATATCTTAGTCAGTACCATAAAAAGGAGAGATGGGACATATAACAACACATAATGAAACATGTCAAGTTTCACCTAGAACTGCCCATTATTTTTTAAAAAGAACTGACAGGTTAATAAAGCATAATTCATAAGGGTAGAGTTTATTTGCTGTAGCTTTCATCGGTTTTGCTGAGGTCGAGGCAGTAATTATACAACACAGATGTCTTGGTAACATCTAGAATTCTGTTGATGAGACAAGCAACCATCTGAGATTGACTGTTTCTGAAACACATGTTCTCAAAGCACATTTTCTCTCATTTTGCAGCTGCTGAGACACATCTTTACGTGGCCAAATACCTACCCCTCACCCAAGTATTAGAAAGATTCCTTCAGAGCAGTTTTTTTCAGTTTAAAATGTTTAGGTCTTTTCAAGACTTTTTTTCAGTTGGAGCTTTACACCAAATGTGTAAGTTTATAAACTAATTTTTCATGCATCAGTTGTGTATCTAAACACTGACTAAAAGAGGCAGGAGCCTGTACTACAACAGCTGAAGGTGTTGATGTTTACAGTTGGTACACAGAGTAAGGATGCTTCATCCAGCCTGTCACTTGTGAATTCTTATCTGCTCCTGTGACGAAGAGCCTGCTGCTACTCCAGAAAAGCTCTAAGACAGGAACAGGATCTTGCTACCAGAAAATTTATTTGCAGACATTAGCAGAATCCCTAAGAAAGGAGAAAGCTGCTGAATTGTCCTGCTAGGCAAAATTTTGGATCCACAGCCTTGTACAGTGGGGTCAGGAAGGTGGTGTGGAGTGATGACTGTCAGTAGGCAGTGACTGCAGGGTACTCCCTGCATAAGACACAGACTTTATTGTCAGTATTACAACTATCAACATCATCCTGACCTTTTCAAGGCACTCCCACCAAATGAATCCAACAACCCCACAAATCTCCACAAAATTACTGAACTTTTTAGTCAGAAAAATGACCAAACTGAAGGTTCAGCTTGGTATTTTGAGAGCAATAAATACCTACATCTCAAGTCAACAGAAGCTGAGGGAATGAAGTATCAATGAAAACAAAATCCCAACAATCCTGAGGAAGTTGGAGGAGCAGACTCTGAGCTGCAGTTCTCAGGCCATCTCCCCTCTGTAGAAGGCTTTTCTCTTTTTTTTAATGAAGCCAACTCTGCATATCTGTGTTGCCTTGCTGAATTTAAGGGACACTATAAAAAAAATAGCTGCAGCACTAGTACCAGGGTCTCATTTACCCATGCAACATGGAAATTACTTTCCTTAGATGTAATGAGAGAGATGCCTGCATTCCTCCTTGCCATAAGACAATGAAAAGTCACTATTGCTACAAACTCAGAGCTCTCAGGTGCTCCTGTGCTACCCTACATCTCAATTTTGAGCCAGGAATAATGAAGGAACTACAGATGTAAAACCAGGACTCTTTCTTCAGTTGAATTTATCAATGCTCCTTCTATCTTCTTGAGTTTCAGGGAGCTTGAAAAACAAAGCCAGACATTTGATCACCCCAAAAAAGGCATCTATCCCAGTGAAGACAAATTCTACCCACAGAGCATCACAAAATACTTCACTCTCCCTTATCTGCTAACTTTACCATGGCCATAAAACTGCACCCCCAATGCAGAACAGGCAGCTGTAAGTCACGAGCTGAGTGTATCAGCTCCAGCCCTATCCTGGTACTTTGATGGCATCATTTCGCCTTCAAAAATTCATCTTATCTTCTCCAAGAGCAGAAATTCACCCTTTCCTACTTACATGAGTATCACAGCTCCTGCTATTATTATGTGCATAAAATAATTTAAATGAAGACTGTGCCTACTCCCCTAGCTGCTTGTAGAACAAGTAAACACCAATTTTGCTCACTGCTGTCTAGTTAGAGTATACCTTTGGGGTCCCTATGAACATACACAAGTAACTCTGCCCCTTGAAAAGGAGAGGCCATAACAACTGTAGATAAAAGTGAAGGGTTTGTACAAACAGTAGTTACTCCAAGTACAATAATGCTTTTATGCAGTCATTATCTGCTATGCCAGTAGGAAGATCTTCCACAGATAAGCACATTCTGGATTATCTTCATCTAACAAGATGGAAACTGTAAGAACCTGGGGCCCAAGGATGCTGCTTCTAATTACAGGAGAATAATTTTCTGCCTAATAGCACTGTGTTAGCATCTCCTTTGCAGTGCCTGAGCCCTGGCAGAGAGACCTGAAAAGCACTGGATTTTTCATTTATAAATACCTTCTCCAACACATGCCTACTTTCAGAATTAGCTTTTGACTTGAAAAGACCGAGGAGAGACAGGCAGATACACAAGCAAGCAGGAAGAAGTGGCAAAGCTGTCCCTTTTTTTGCTGGCTTGTCCTGATCACTTGACAGAGAAATGTGATACCTGTGCTTTGTGGGGAAGAACGATGAGATTCGGTCTGGAAAGCCCAGCGTGGCCGCAAAGAAGCCGAGAAATAAAAGAAGACAGGAAGAGTAGATAAAAGATTTTTCCTGACAGACACTCTACCTGGCCAGACATGTATTACTGTGTATTAAAAATGACCAGAACTCAAGCAAACAGTCATGAACATAAGGACAAAGTTTTAAGTTAGGCAGATTTGAATTATGATACCTATCACGAATGTCAGCGTTCCCTCACATTTAATCCTTTCAGTGTGA
Organism: Trochalopteron elliotii; assembly: GCA_024734555.1. Lineage (NCBI taxonomy): Eukaryota > Metazoa > Chordata > Aves > Passeriformes > Leiothrichidae > Trochalopteron > Trochalopteron elliotii. The sequence goes on along the minus strand of JANPWX010000118.1, from coordinate 1,261,442 downwards.
TCACCCAAATGGAAGATGGACACTACAACATTAATGTGGACATTTTGCTGCTATTGGTCTGTACCTCAAAAACTTCTAAAATCTGTGCTGAGACTCCATTTGTCTCTAAAGGGCTGTTTATATATGCAAATCACACACAAGTAATGGTAAAAATGAAGGATAAAATGTTCCAGCCCAGTTTTATCCACCAAAACCCCACTACACCTTCAAAAGACCTTTGTGAATTGAAATGCAGGTTATGTGGATCTGCAGGCTTTATGACAATAATTTCTAAGTAAACAGCACACTTTTAGAGACAATTACTGAAGAAGTGAACTGTTAAACTGAAGACAGAAGCTCTGCTTGCAGCTGGGTTTTGCAAAACTGGACACGTCGTTAACATGCTAATAAATGCAGATCTACCTGGCAGATCAGCTTTTTGTATGCATGGCAAGAGTGGGGAGCACTGATGAAGAGGCTGTTAACTTACAAGGTGAATAGTCACTCCTGCTGCATTTAAGCACATAGAAAACACACCTGTCTTCCACCAGAAAAGAAAGGGGAAATGCACTGAAAACATTTTAAACTCACTTTAAACATAAAATAATCATTAAAGTTTTGTAAATGGAGTTACCAGCTTTGGGAATTGTAGTAACAGGACAAGGAGAGTGGCTTCATACTGCCAGAAGGTAGGGTGAGATGGGATATTGGGAAGTAATTCTTCCCTGTGAGGGTGGGGAGGCCATGGCACAGGGTGCCCAGAGAAGCTGTGGCTGCCCCTGGATCCCTGGAAGTGTCCAAGGCCAGGCTGGATGGGGCCTGGAGCAACCTGGGGTACTATTATGTGTCCCTGCCCACGGCAGGGGCTGGAAAAAAAATAAGCTTTCAAGTCCCTTCCAACCCAAATCATTCTATGAGTCCGTGACTGCCAAATGCAACTGAGGAACATTAATTTCTTTTGGAACACCATTAAAAGCTTTTTGGAAGGGGGGAGCAGCTTACAAAGTTTAGCACTTATGAAAAATTAATTTATCATTTCAAAGCAAATCATGAAGAGCTCTGTCCAGAGTTGTTATCAGCTCACCTGGGAGAAGTAATCCCCACTGATTAGGAAAGGAACTTTTAAGCTCTTGCTGTTAAATTATCCTGATTTGATACTGTAAACATACTACAGATAAAACTCTCATTCATTAGGGATGAAGAATACTACATCTCATTCAGTGCTATACTCTTCTTTAGGAGCTTCCTATATCTTCTTGGAAGAGGAGCATTTTTTTACCACCATGTGGTAAAGGGCTTGGCCTAAGGACTCTCCAAAAGTGCTTTGTCAAATGGACCCTGGAGTGTGGAAGGCTGAGAGCTGCTCCCAGCACTCCTACTCAGTTCCCCATCCAACTCCTTAAAGCTCCAAGAAACATAGTCTTTAACATGCAGAGCTACAGGTAAAAAAGCAGCAGGAATTTTTTAACTGCTGCTGTTTTACTGACAGCCTCGTTTTTGAAATATAAATACATGCTGTTCTTTTGAAAGGCCCCGAGGCTTTAACTCCACAAGTTTAACTAATGTTAAAACACATTTTGGTTTCTTTGGAGTTCAGGAGAATGTTAGCTGAGAGTACATTACACAAAAAAATGTGAAGCAAGAGATTTTAATCCAAATAAAGCCTCTCCTTCTCTAAGATCCAAAGGGTTCCATAACATCTTTTCACATTAACCACAGAAATTACAATACTGAAGGCAGCTGAGGAATCAGCTACTTGAAACAGCACATTTTTCTTCTTTCAATGGAATACATAGAGCCTAGTCTTCTGCACAGAGATTGGAATAAAATAGTACCTTTGGCATCATCAGAGCCTGAAGCCAATAGCTTAGGGTCCATCAAGTTAAAGTCAACACTCCAGCACCTCTTCTCATGCTCCTGTTGAGAGAAACAAGAACAATATTGCAAGGTAGTGAGTTGTAATATGATAAAACAGTAAAGGAAAACACACATGGTTTGGTATAAATTGTCAGCAGGGACCTGGAGAGAGAAGCTACTACTATGTTTAGTAGTTTTTCAAAAAGTATCTTTTCTCCCAATCAGACCAATCCCATCAACATGCTAGACATGCCAAGAAAGCAGAACACACTAGAATGGCTTTTTTAAAAACTAAAACTGATTTCATTTTTACTTGGAAAGAAAAAAATATTTCAGGATATACACATTAAAAACCTGGTTTTGCAGCATGATTTGAATGGCTCTGGTTCCACCATGTGCTGCTGCTTATCCTAGATTGTAGCTGTATCTTCCTATAATTAATAAGCAACTTTTAAATATCTCCCAATACTGAGAAGATGCCCATTTCAAATACCTCCTCTCTGAAAGTCCAGGAAATGCTCACCTTCCTGTTGAGCTATTAAGTAAATCTCCTGGTGTCTGTTTTACCACTCAAATAAATATTAAAAGAATGCACACTCTTCCTCAAAACACAGAGATGTAATTACTACGCTGGCACATGCCACACAGAAGCAGAACATTGCTTTGAATAAAATCTGAAATTCAGTCAAACCCTTTGTTTAAAGCCTTCACACAGGCTTACAACACAAAAAGCTCACGAGGACAAAGTCACTAAAGGGTTTCAGTACATGCAAAGCAGATGTCAATGCCTCTATGCAAATCTAAATGAAAAATTCAAGTAATCTGATAGGCAGCAAAATGAGTTTGTTTTAACATAAGCAACAGCTGGTCGTCTCTAGGTTCATTATTCAGCCTCATAAACAAGTGCAAAATGTATTTGAGGAGAAAACAGACTAGATTTATTCTGTCCAGTATAATTTCTCTGTCATTGAGATATGCAAAGGTTTAGTGAAAACAAGCATTATAAAATGGCTAAAAAACAATGAGAAAGTAAACAGAGGCCTGAGTAGGAACTAAAACTTATGTTGAGCCACCAAGGAGTCTGTACTTCATTCATTATCATTGACCAGTTTCAATGGACTGTGTAACCTACACAACAACCTGCAGCATTTCCAGCCTCCTCCACCCTCCTTGTTCTGATCAGGAGCTTCTCAGAAGCCATTAGATAGAAACACAACGTTTGAGTTTCACAAGACACAAAACACCAGGGTCTTCTCCTGACTCAGGTCTGGCTGTGGAGCTGAGCACGCTGTGTGGAGAAGGAACTCCCTTGTGCTGCCTTGTGCTCCCCTGTCCCAGCCTCACCACTCAAGTCTGCATTTTGCACTTCTGCTTCACCAGCACCTGTGCTGGCAATCACTGCAGAGTGTCACAAAAGGCTTTTGACAACGACTGAAGTGGAACAGGTATGGAAAGACAGAGGCTTTTAAAGAAAGGTGAGACAGCTTCCAGGAACTCGTTTCTCCCTGTGCAGATTCCCTGCCCGAAGGCAGCAGCAAGAAAACATCAACTGCCTCACAACTGTGACAGGAAGACAGAGCTGCCTCCCTTGGAGGACTACAGCTCAATAAAGCTGCGTGGATGAGACGCATTTACCAAACAGGAGGAACATCCATTTCACCCTGTGGAACAGAAAAGCCTTTTGCTGGACTAGGAGTAGAAGCTCAGACTCAGGGCTGCTCTGAGTAGGAAATGTTGCCCACTGGGTGTGTGTTACCTGGTAGACCTTGGATCTCTGTCCCGTGAATCCATCCCAAAGGATGACGGTGCCCTCATAGTCACTGCTGGCTAGCAGGTTCTTGTGGTAACTACTCCAGCTGATACAGCTTAAAAAGAGCAAGCCTGGGTCAGTCTCACAGGAAATCATAATGTACAACACAAAAATCACTCTTGCAATACATCAGGCAATGAGTATCTTTGCAAAGCACACAGCACCTTGATCAAACCACCCCACTGAAACATGCAGCTTAGGGAAAAAAACCAAAACCCATCAGAAATAGAATAAACCTTCTTTCACAAACTAAAAGCAAAACTTTATTGGCTGAAGAGACATTTCCCCCTTGATATGAAGTGCTAGGGTATAGAATTTTTTAAAATTGCATTTATCTCAAACACTGATTTTTTTGCTATTTCAATACCACACAAATTCTCAGGGAGCTCGAGGTTTGACTCCTTAACCTCTTAGCAACAGATGCTACTGTTATTATTATCATAAATTATTATTATATCATAAAGATAACTACTTACCTAAGAGTAGATGAATATGTAAAATGCATAGATGCACAGACAGTAGATCAACCTTTCCTGCAGCACACATCTAATGCTATATATACATACCTATCTGAACATGAAAGTTTGACTTCTGAGAAACTACTTCCAGTTTTCTGTAAATGCTAAAAAAAGCCTTCCTATCCAGGAGGAAACAGCAGTTTGTTTGCTATGAGTATCTTAGGAAATGTTTCTAATCAAGAACTGGAAAATATATCACAGAGGCTTTTTATTTCAAACTGAATTGAGGGGCTGTACAAAACTAAATGATGATTTTACTGGCAAACTCTAATGATCAGCAGAGAAAACAGGAGCAGCAACACTGCCAAGTCTCACTCGTAGCATTCTGGCACTATGCCTCCACTCTGACTCCCAAAAAACATGACAGAGGTAAGAAAATTTGTAATACTTGTTCACCAATTTTTGGACCATCTGGTAAAGAAGCACACCAGTTGGTATCAACTGTGATGTACACAGCAGAAGCTGAACTGACAGATCCCATTCATGCAGGTCCTGGAGCAGCTCTGACACAGATAACTAGATCATAGTAGCCTTGGGGCCAAGTTTTAACCAACAATATAAACCAGAAGACCACAATTCTCTAACTTCTTAGTACTGCTTTGATCAGTGCAGCTACACATTGAAATATGATGTAGATACATGGATACTGATTTAGGAGTATCACCTTGCTAAATTTTTGGTCCCACTATACACTTGCATCCTGTTTTCCTTAATAATTTACACACAGAAGAGGAGAAATCCTTTTCCTTTCTCATGCTAGTTAAACATTTATTGTTCCATTTTTTAAGTAACACCAAGCAGCACTGGCATTTTGCTCCTGACTACGGTGAAACTTAACAGCATTCCTTGGTTTTAAAACTTTACATTCAGAAACATTAAACTTTATTTACACAATATAAGTCACAGTTTTTAACCACCAGCTGTTAAGAGGATGGCTGCAGTGACAGAGTTCACACAATGATTTCCCTGGCTTCACCTCTTGCATGATATGTCATTAATGAGAAAATGTAAAGCATCCCTAACCCCTGTAGGCATGAGAGCTGACCACAAACACACCATCATTATTTCAGTTCTACTTCCAATAGGTACCCACACAGAAAAGCAGGTCTTGACAGCCTATATTTACTAGAAGCCTTATTCCAAAAAGCTTAAGTGATTCCCTGAGTTCCCAACAAAGTTGGCAGGCACTGCCCACCAAGCCCATGAGGTGAAGGTTGCAGCAGCCCAGAGACAACCAGATCTGACATCTGGAGTTATGCTTCCAGGTGGAGCAGTCCCTGATGGAAGCAAAAGCAGTTCAGAGGCCCAGAGCTACAGCACACTGAGCTGTGGGCTGGGAGCAGTCTCCAGGCAATGGCAGGGAGGTGGATACCTCAACACAGGAGACCTTTATCAGTTCAAACCTGCCCCCCAACCAGATTATCTCCTCTCAAGTCAGGGCTTCAAGGAGCTTAAGGAAAGAAGGAAATAATCTGTAAGTGAAGCCATCATGTACAAGCAGAGAGAATACAACCCAGAGCCAACTCTTAGAAGGCAGTCTCCTGTCTGGATGGCTTTGAGAGGACATCAGACAATGTCAGCAAGTGAAGAGGGTCCTAGAGGAAGGCTGATGTGCTGTGACACTTTGGGTGGTTAGAGGATAAATCACATCTTGTTTAAAAAAAAAAAAAATCACCCCAGACAAAAAAAATTAAGAATTACTGAGTAGGTAGAAAGATGTAAAGGACAAGAGTGTAACAGTTCTGTTTGAGATGTGATAGATTTAAAACACTTCACTGATGGTACAGATGGAGAAATACACAGTTTCTGTGCCCAAAAGCATGTTCATTAGATCTGGCACAGCAAAGATCCCACTGCAGCCTGATGGTGTTAACAAGGGGTTAACACTCATTTGGAAAGCATTTATAGATAGAGTTAGAGGGGAAAACAGGAACTGACAGGTGAAAAATGGTTAGGGATTTGCAGACACTAAGTGGTTCAATTAACACCTTTTAAGTCACACACACCATAAATCTTTCATTTTTAAGTAATATGATTAAAGGATCATAGCAAGACAAAAATCAACACTGTTCCAGCTCTCTACCTTAATTCTGCCCTCATCCCCATCCAACTCTCTTTACAAAGTCTGAAACTAGAGCTTTCCCCTTAACATTGCAATACCTGAGCTTCTTTCTAACTTCAATTCTCCAAAGTAACATTTGTAGAGTGCAATTTAGGCTTCAATCAGGTAGAGGGAAGCTCCCTTTCCAGGTAGCTTTCTGGCAAGGGCTGTCCTTTCATAGAAATCATAGAATGATTTGGGGTAGAAAAACCCTCAAATATCCCCTCATTCCACCCCCCTGCCAAGGGCAGGGACACCTTCCACTATCTCAGGTTGCTCCAAGCTCCATCCAGCCTGGCTTTGGACATTTCCAGGGATCCAGGGGCAACCACAGCTTCTCTGACAACCTGAGTTGTACCACCCTTAGAGCAGACAGCTTCCTAACACGTAATCCAAATCTCTCCTCTTTCAGCTTAAAACCATTCCCCCTTGTCCTGTCGTGCTCTGCACCTCTAAAAAGTCTCTCTGTAAAAAGTCCTTTGGTTGTATCCTCTGGCATCTGTGACAATCCACACCTGAAAGAAAGCTGTCCTGGATCTGGGAAGTTTTTCTTCCATATGGCTTTCCTGGGACCTGCAGAGGGCTGAGAACTCATTGCCATGTCTGTTCCCCTTAAGGGAAGCACTGATCTTTATTCCATGCCCAATACAGGCAAGTTTGTTGAAGTTTTAAAGACAACTGGTTTTTTGGGTTCCCTTGAGATGTTATCATGGGTAATGAATTGAGTAACAAACTCAAAAAAGGTATGGGGGAGCAAGCTGGAGAAGGGCAAAGGAAAGTCAAAGGTGATATAAACCAAAAATGCAGCTTACATAGTCCTCAAACAGATTAACTGTCAAACCCGGAGAAGTTCATAAAAATAACCTTTTCTAGACAATGTTTAGATGGTCTGCAGCCACATCCAGGAGAAACTGAAGTATTGAAGGCTCTGAGATATGATATAAAAATAACTACCTAGGGCTGAGAGAATGTATAATTCACTGGACACAAAGGCATTGTGTGATGCTATCCTTTATTTTAAGTACAGTAGCTGTATTTTTTTTTTTCAGTTTTTGCTTTGTTCTTTAATCCAGAAAGAGAGTGATAGTTACACCCCAGAGATTTATCTTATCAGAAGTTGTGATAGCTTTCCTTCCTAGCGGATTAAGATGGAAAAACTGTAGTTGAAAGCTAATCATCAACCTCTGAAAAACCCTCCTAACCTCAGCATCTGATCCAGCCACACAGAAATCCTGACCCTGTAAAGATTCATGTGCATCCTTCATTTTATTCAGAGATACAAGTGGGCCATGCTCAGTTAACACTGTCAGTTATGCTGATCTTTCTTTCATGAGATAGTATTTTTATGGTTGATAAGTCTCAAATCCAGGCTCAAGCTACCCAGTGTCAACCACCCCTCTGGCAATGAGAGTTAAATAAAGTTAAAGCTTTTTAATAAGGCACAAACTCCTGTAGTCTGATCTGCTTCGGAGCACCAAGTGCTTCAGACCCAGTCTGTCACCACGAGCCAACTGATGACTCGTAGTTTTAGGATTGAAATGTTTTTAGGAGCATGATCTACTACTGCAAAGAGCATCCACATGAATAACAACATGAAACAAATACTTCAGAGACATAGGGAATTACATTACTGTGATGAATGTTTTAAAATAAGCCCCTTTTTTTCCTAATCAATTCAAAGAAAACCTCTAGTATGGTTAAAGACAAATACTTCTGGAGAAAAATTTCATCTTCTTGCAAAGTGAATCAGTGATTATAAAAACTTGAATTAATGCAAGTTGAAGGCATATTTCCTTATAACCTGTTCAGTGTAAAACATCATCTGCATTGGAAATACAGGCATCCAACACAACCAGCTCATACCACTGTAAATCGCAAAGAATCTACAATGAAAAAGACCATATGACAACTTTTTGCTTAATTTAAACTTAATAACGAGAAATGCTGCCATTTTCAAAGCTGACAGCAATACACCCATGAAGTGCTATTAGGATACAGCAATCATACATTTGATTTATTGACACCAAAAAATGAAAACTGTAAAATATTAGCAGCCTCCTAAAAAAGAAAGACTACCGATGCTTTGCTTTTACTGCAATTGACTAAACAGATGCAGCTGATTTTGGAGGTTTGTGGTAACATCTATCACTGAAGTACAGATGCTGCAAACACACAGCAGTGAGCATACAGAATACTAAACATGGATTTCAAAAGCATGTTTACCTAACCACACTCACACATCACCTGCTGTAGATTAACGAGGCCTAAAGCCAATTTTTTACCTGAATGCTAGATCTCCTTATTTTTCTCCCCCCTGCGACCTATGGCAAAACAACAAATGTGCCTCTTGAATAAATCAGAACAGAGCTGTGGTTGCTGCTGGCCATTCCTCTTCGTCCTTTCCCATCTCCTACACGGGGGGAGCTGCAGATTAGTGCCTGCCATAGCTAGGGACACAGCAAGTCATAATTAGCTCACAGGGTGCTGTTTATAGCTACTACACAATGCCAGGATTTGTTTCTTGTACTGAAGCTATGAATCTGTAAATGGGATTTTTATGAGGATTTATGTGTCATCTTGTGTTTTTCCTGGAAGCTTATGCCACTGTTGTTCCCAGGGGACGCGATGCACATTTACCAGAAACCCGACACACCGACTTCCTCCCCGTTCTTAAAAATAGGGATAAGGAGGCTTAGCGGATGATGAAAAAAAAAGAATGTATTTAAGAAGCAGGTGGGTGTAAAAAAGGGGGTTGGAAAAGAGGAAGAGACTCAGCTACAGCTGGTACCAGGGCTCTGCTCCAGGAAAGCCTACAATCAATTACTGCTGGCATGAAGCTCAAGCTTTCAGCAGGCACCCAGCTGGCACACGGCAGAACAGGGCTGGGCTGGCGCCAGCCCCGGCCTAGGCACGGGCTTCCCTTCCCACAGCTGCTCTGGGCCAGACTTGCTCTTGGCCAGACACAAGTCCTCACAAATGCTGTCACCTGTCTGCTTTTATAAAAGCCCATCAGAGCCTCAGCTCCTCTGCAAGCTGAGTCACCAACATCATCACTAATGATTTATGTTCCAGCATCATTGCTCTGAACAAGGTTAACCAGGATCAATTTAACCAGGAGAGGCATGTTACCAAACCCCATCTGCACACAGACCCCTGCATCTCTGCTCGGAAGAGAAATACCACCCATTTGCTAGAGCAGAAATACGTTTGTCTTTCATATCAGAAGGGGCACTCACAGGTAAAGTCTCTTGAAGGAGCCGTACCTTCAGCCAAATTAAGATCACCGTGTTTAAACCGAGGCTTTTTACAAAGAGCAGGCTCCACTTGTTTGGATTTTTCTACTTACAATATGGGCAACATTTTCATCACACTGCAATATTCCATAATGAAATTACAGCCTTCATCTATAACTTCTCCCTCAAGCTATGCCACTTCAGAAAAGCAAGTTATTATGCTGCTTGACGCTGCACCCGCAAACCCCGGCAGGGGTGACTGGCAGCACAGCTAGTGGATACAGCAAGGATCTGTTTGACTGACAGACCAACTTTATTTGTCAAAACCAAAAGCACCTACCTGTCAAAGGAAGCCTGATGTAATTGGACAAGGCTGATAGGGGAAAACACCCCCACCATTTATTTCTTCAAAGGAATGAGAGAAACTAGAGCAAGGAAATGAGAGAGGACATGATCCTCCTCTACTGAGGCAGAGGGTTGGAGGACAGTGCATTTAGCATTGTCATATATACATAACATAAAATTTTTTTCTTATACATGCATGAAATTTGAGAATGAGAAAAATCTTGAAAGGAAGCAGCATCTTGGATGGAGCACAAAACTGATATGAGTAACAACACTGAATGCCCTAATGTGACTCTCCTCACTGGCAGCTGTGGGAGAAGGGGGAATTAACAACTTTCCTAAGGACTGGCAGGAGTGTCAGGGTAGCTGCCCTGTCAAAACTGAAACAGCAAGTCTGGAGCTTATTTCAAGTTGTCCAAGAAATACCAAACACACATTGGTTTTTTGCCTTCTAATTAAGGCAAAAGGTACTAACTGACTGCTAGATGGTTCTATTATTCTGCTGTTCTCGCCACAAAAATGAAGGCGAATGGTGCCAACTCAGCTATGACTCAGGTAAAAATGCAGAACATTTCACCGGCCCAGCCAAACACAAGCTCCATAATCAGTACAGCATATCAATACAAATCACTCTCAGGCTACTTTTACCCATTGTGAAATCTAGTCCCATGGCCAGCTGCATTTACATCTTTCCCTTCATAAAATTGTGTTATGCAATTCCTGGGAATAATGAGCACAAGCACACAGGAATGACAGATCTATCTTTAGAAATGTGTCAGCTACAAAACAAAGCGTGACTTTTACACTCTAAAATAGCCTCACAAACATTCTTAATTTTGTTGCACAACATTTTGTTTTCATGGAAGCTGGACTGTTACATAAAATTATTACTTGCACTTTCATGGGTGCTTTACTGCTTTTAAAATGTAGAGTACTAAATAAAAACAAATGATTTCAACAGAGATGCTGGAAACTTGTATTATAATACCGAATGGGTTTGATTGCCTGTATTATTTACTTCTGAGCTTTAACAGATTTTTTGAATTAGGATATTTAAGTTATTTAGCTGGATTCTTTCAGCTGAAGTTTTAACATTTCAGTGGTCCATATTTCATTGGTTTAATACACCTAAAAGGATAAAAAAGTGGGTTGACAGTAATGATAGCACAGAAGCAAATAATCAAGAAAGATCCTTTCTCGGTAGCTTTATATTATGAGGCTCAGCAGAACAGCACTTCAGGCAGACAAAAATTCCTAGGCAGAAGGTGCCAGAGAGGAACATTTCCTGAGAACTAGCAACCTCTCAGAAGAACTGAAAGGATCTGGTCAATGAAGAGAAAAAAGCATGAGGCAACCAGTAACTGTTACCAAGAACTAGGTACAGAGGTTATTTTGAGACTTTACCAGCTTTAAAGCTAGTAAAGTAAAGACTTCACCTGGAGCATATATCCACCACTTTGAGCAGGTATCCAACAGCATTTGCAAGGAACACAATAGCAGTTTGCTTCCCTATTGCCTTTTCTCCTCCAGATACGTGGGCTTTGTTACTACCTTGGATGAACCCAGAGTACACAAGTGTGCTTGTGCCACCCAGTCTCCATCAACTCCTGCATTCTTCCTTTCCCCTCCAATTCGCATCAAGAAAGCAGAACAATTGCTACACATAAACAATCAAGTGAAAAAGGCACTCTGAGTTCAAACACAAATCAATGCCTACCTGATTTTGGAATTACAGGTCATTTCATTCTCAGGGTAGTGAATATCCACTGCATCCTGAATGACTGTACCATACTCATAGACTTTAATCTTCTTTGTCACTCCAGCGATGGCAAAGTAGTCACAGTCTCGGTCAAACTCAATACTGAGAAACAAAAACATAGATTGAGAACTCTATAATAAACACCCCACATACTTACCAGGAGGATATTTTACCTCCTAAACACCTTAGAATGGCAGAGTTGAAAATCACAATTTGCAGTTTGCAAATGCCCATTTCAGAACACCCTGGTCAGATCTGGCACACACCCCCAACAGTGTGGAGTTCTTGCTCTAATAAGCACTGTTCTCTAATCCACCTCCCATCAACACACACACACATCTCCATTTTTGTGGTAGCACAAGCGCCCTCCCACAGCCAAAGTATTTGTTCACGTGCTCTGGAGGTTTTCCAGTTCAGCCACACCATCTACATTGCATGGTACCCAAAGGTCAAAGCCAACAGCTTGTCCTGGAAATGTGCTCAACATTCCATGGCATAACTGCTCATTGACTCCTCCTGTGTACAGCTTCAGGAACTTCTAAGTGCTAATGCAGAGCAAAGCAGCATTTGTGATAGAATAACCCTTCTAAATTCCCTGGGTAGCAACAGGGGGTGGAATCAGACCATCAGTACTGTAAAAACAACACACACTATGACTTCCACTTAGGGTTGCTTGTGCAAACAGAGGCACCTTCTTTCTTCACCCGCAGGGCAAGTTTGTAATAAACATCAATGAAGCTGGAAGTAAAAGCAGTCAACTTATAACAAAGTTAAGCTGCAAATGAGAAAAGCCTGAGGTTGTACATGAAATACATCTAAGAGAAAGGCAGGCAGCAGGTTACAAACAGCTAATGTTGTTCCTACCTTCACAGCTCGGAAGGGTTTGAGAGAAACCTGCTAGACATCCAGCAGCTGGGGGAGTAATCCTGCTTCCCAGGAGCTTCTGCTTTCCTGCAGCCCATGGCACTGCTGGCAGGGCAGGTGCACATACACATACAACCTGTCTGCTTTGAGGGCATCAGCCTCAATGAGACACCTCCCCAGAAAGGGTGTGGGGGCAGCATTTGCCCTCAGTCACAGGGTTTCTATGACCAGCTGTCCCCAAATCTTCTGACTAAGCAATCCATCTACTGTTTAGAGAGGTCTCTTTTGGAGTTCTTCCACTCACTAATTCATTTCAATCCCTGCTGTCTCTATCACTTTTCCCCCCTGCTGCTTAAGAATCCAGAATGTTTATGAACCAGGGAGGAAGTTCTTAATGGCAGCAGGGAAAACTGACTTTACACTAATTTCACATTCAAAATCCTGAGAGCAGGGGTATTTAAGGTACCTTTCTACAATTAGAAAGCATTAAACCAATTACAAAAAGAGAAAGGTCTCTTCAGGCTGCCCCCCTAACTGTAACAGCAAGAGCTTTCCACTACTCAACAGAGCTGAGAAGTGGAAGGCAATGCAATGTTTCCAAGGGAATATAAATTTAAACACCAACGGAATTTTCAAGTCCTTTTAAAGGAGATATCATCAAGTTATTTTTAAACCATGGAGAGAAAGGATTGTTGATATGCAGTCTGTTGCTATAAAATAATTCAATGGAGCAGCTTGAAACTCAGCCCTTTAACTCAGACACCCAAACCTCTCCCAGGCAGTGGCAGGAGATGGCCCCACTCACAAATGATTACTAGAGAAGCTAGACAGGTGCAGCTTGCAAAATCATCAGCCTCCAAAATGCAGGGAGGAACATGCTTGTGGCTGGGGAATTAAACGAGCATGAAGGCATCCATTTAAACAAAATGGGAGAGGGAGCAGAGAAGTGACCTAAGCATCCAGGCTGCTCTTGCCACTCCCCAAATCTACACTAGTCTAAATCACTTTTTATACACATAGGATGAAAACACCATTCAGGCCTGTCTTGTTTTGTCAGCTCACCCCATTCTCTGGAAGAGTTTTATAATCAAAGCTTCTATAACAATACAACAGATTTACTTGTACCACAATCTTAATTGAACCGCTGTCTCCGCTCCTGCTCGCTGCCCTGTGGATTCAGGTAAAGCACAACTAAACTGATGGCAGTGATTCATCTGCCTGGATTCAATTTAAGCCCTCAGCCTTCTGCTGAAGAAAGAAAAATAATGCATTACAACGTCTGGTAAAAAGCCAAGTTATTAGAACAGAATAGAACCTCTCTCATTTGGGTTGCGTTTGCTTCTCTGGCATTAATTCAGTTTTTTCTTTTTAATAGAGACATGCTGTAGACATAACAAATGAGTATTTCAATACGCCCATAAAAGTTAACACATCATTAAAAAAATAAAAAGCCTTAAGCAATGGAATTGTCAGACCTGTGACCTTCAAACAGCATCAAAGACACTGCAGGGAGAAAAAGAATGCAGAAATAAACCACTACCAGTACAGACCAACACACAACTGCACCTTGGCCTCCCATCACCTGTGCTCAATCCTGGGACAGTGTTCTCACTTTCTGCCAGTCAGCTTTTCCTCAGTGATTTACAAATAAAAATAGGAACAATCTAAGTACCTAATCAAGTGGATTATATATGATATAAAACTGTTCCTAATATTTGCAAAGCTCTGCTTACGCCTGGACTAATCAGCATTAGGACAAACAGCCTACTTGCACAGCAACCATTATATTTATGCTTTTTCTTGCAAGTCTTTTAAATACACTTAGTATTATGCAAGTCTTATTTGCATTTAACTGGCTCGTGGGTATTCCTGTCACTTGCTGCTTGAAGTCTTTGTGTCAATGTAAGGGCTTACTTATACACAAGCTTATCTATATGAAAATTCACCAGAGAATTTAAGTTTTGTTTTGTCTAGTCAAACGACACAACAGAGCCAGCTCAGAAAGACAACATTCTGCTTTGCAGGTGATACAACTCCACAGTCCAAGTGAATTCCTCATTAGCACAATAACAACATGCAATAGAATAACAGGAATTAATTAAAACCCCCAGTGAAATTACTTTTTGGACCAGGAGTGGTCCTTGGCACCTCAAAGATGTACTTGTTAAAAACAGTTACCAATTGCTTTTTTTTTTTTTTAGCCTATTTTTAAACTCCACATTTCTGACCAACAAAGACTAACCAAATTTCTATAAGGAATCTTTTGGGGACACATGAACAGCTGGGTATTTGAAAGAACTTTATAAACATGCCGCAGAATTACTTACAGAAATCAAACTGAAAGGATTTTCTTCTAGGGAAAATAGAAGAGAGAATCTCTCATTCCCAAATCACTGTTTTCTTTCTCCTAAGAAGTTGACAACCAACATCTTATGGAAATACCACTAAGACCTGCTAGAAAGTAAGCAAATCCTCAAGGGTTCTGGTTTCTCCACTGCTTATCTTAATTCCCAATCTGTGAGATTATAAATCAATTGCTTTATTTTAATGGTAAAGCCCATGACCTTGGAGAACACTCATAGTTAACAAATAGAATGATGAAATAAATTGCTTCTGAAACATGCCTGGAAGCCTGCTTTGGCGTTGAGGATAGAGCAGCGGGGGAAGAGTAAAGGAGGAGTATTTAGCAGCTCTGCCATTGTGTAAAGCCTTACTACATTTGCATCCTGCTGGTGTGTGCAGTTGTTCTCCACATCCCCAGAGGATGCACTGGAGTTAGGGAATGCATACAGATGGGCAACTAAATTGATTAAAGGAATGGAGCAGCTGCCTCACCATAAGGGTTATGAGCAAGGCAACAGCAAGACTGGTGTTCAACGAGTCACACTACAACTAGGAGGTGCTTGCCAGAAGATTTGATTTGGGACAGATGAGGGTTTCCTCCCTCCCAGTTACACTTTTAAGAACCACACACATGTTTCAGGTGGTAACTCCCACAGAAGCAACCTGTAGTGGAGTGAACCTGACAACAGTAATCCATGTACAACTGGTTCATACCAGATATTAACAGGTATGTACTGTATCCACTGTTTGAAAACAGGAGAAGGCAGGATTACATCTAAGTGCATTTGCCTTTAACTGCACCAGCAGGTACAGCTAAAGGTCTTCAGCCAACTGCTCCTCTCCCCTTTCCACACACAGTCTGCAATTGCTACTGTAATCAAAAATGCCTCAGCCCTGACTCGTTACCAAGATCTGTGACTGTAGGAGTTGCCATTTCTACAAAGCAGATGATTCAGTCCCTCTCATGGAACTATATCTATTTAGATATATGTACAGACACACACACAGAGGACATATTTTCCTCTCTGGATATACCAAAGCCTTTCAAATCTGTTTCTCGCCAGCCGAGCACTGTTTCTATTTCTGCATCTCTAACATCAACTCCTATCTAGCTGAGGAGTTCCATGTTTAATGACAACATGGATAAATTGTCAGGACTTAATTGGTGAGAAGAATGAGAGATGCCAGCAGCTGGTTTTGTCCTTCACTTGCACTTCCTTAAAGTCTCTTATTCTGTGCTTCCACTCCATGGCCTCCAAGACATATCCTGTCACGTCTAACAATCCCAAGCCTGGCTACCTCTTTCCAATGCTCATTTTGAGGCTTCAAAGCCAAAGATCAGAAATTTAGGTTACAGTGCAACACCATGGGCACCAGTGCAGACTGTTAAAGCACCTGGGACCAATAGAGAAACTGGTATTAATATCACACACCTGAGAGACTTTTTACAACAACCTGATACTTTAAGTCATTATGCAAAGTAATTAGTGTCACTAAGGATGCACTAGCATACTAATATGTGGTTTTTAAAAACAAAGCTATATTCAGGCATAGGAAGCCACAGCAAAGCACTAAGATTTTGTGTTCTGTCAGCTCAAAGCCTAAATTTTGTCACACATAAAAACAAAAGCTACTGAGACAAAGCATATGAAGTTTCAGTATCGAACGCCTGTTTTGCTAAAGCTCTGAGTGGCTGAAATAAAAAACCACTGAGGTTTTTCTCTTCAATAAAGAAGCAGTTCCATTAGTTACTCCTCACTCCAGAGCACCACCTAAGTAAGGTCACTGCTTTTATTTCTGAGTCCTTAATCCGTGCCATAGGGACAAGGACAGACCACCACTGCAGAACACATTTCTTGATTCAAACTCCCAGGCTGCCAAATGTTTTCCAAAATATAAACTGAGCAAGCATGTCATGATGCCAGACAGGTTGTTGCAATCTCTAGTCAAAAGGACCACTTAAACCTCAATTCTCTGTAAACTGTTATTTAGGTAGATAAGCTAAATGCATAAATGAGATTACCACTCAAAGTCATTCTATCAGAGATCAAACACTTTTATCCCTAAGAATCACATTACCTCAGGTTAGATGTGATCACCAGATCACCAGAAATTTGGCAGATTTGTCCTCTCATCAAGGTGAAGTCATCTTGGCTACTCTCAGTAGATCAGATTCAATCTAATGGATGTCTAATAAAAACCATAGGACAGGGGACTCCAGGCATTTTCGGGCTGGTCCCATTCTTTGCAGTTGTCTGGAATATCCCAGCTCCAGTGGCACCAGCAGTTATTGAGTGCACCCAGGGTACCCTTCCCATCACCTCTCCTCCTCCAAGCTCCAAACATCTGATGAGAATTTGCTACCCCTAATCAAACCTCGATTTAAAGCACAAAAAAAAGAGACTAGAAAGCCAGCTCTGTGTATTAATTAACTTTCCCTCCACCATCTGGGAAACAGACTGGGAGGGGTGTTGTATTAGCCCATCAAAGCCTGCACTGCACAGGAAGGACAGTCCTCAGCTCCAGGCTCCCTTGGAAAGACATCACTGCACCAGCCATGCTGCAGTCAAACTTTCAGGATCTCTCTTACAGGCACAGTAGCCTGGAGGGCTGCTCTGCTCTGTTTGAAGAAAGGCATAAAAAGGTACCACATTAACAAAGTAATGTCATTAGACCTAGTTCCAGGCTCGCTTCTTGCTTATAAAAATCCTTTTAAGTGTAATGAAATGCCATCAGTTCTAACAGAGACCACTTCATAATACTCCTGTTCCATAAAGAGCTTGTTTAAAGGAGAATATTAAACTTGAATCGAGGAGATTTGGTGGGCTTAGATCCATTTCACAGCTTGGAAATCAAACCCAACAGAGCTACTTTCATGCTTTGTCATCTCTAGATAAAATGGAGTCGATCTTTTTTCAAACCCAATGAGAGCATATACTATGCTGTGAGATTAATTGGCCTCCTTGCAATAGCTCAGTCTTCAGAGCCATGCTCCTCTCTGCTTTGCAAAGAAGTTACCATGAACCTAATCTCCTCTAAATACAACCCAAAATATCCCAGAAAGCTACAGCAGAGTCCCAGTCTTAGCTATAAGACTGTAGCTAGAGACATCCTCTTGTGCTGCATAAGGTTTTTTTTCCATACATGTATTCAGGGGAACTTGGCTTAATTAGCACTAATGATGAGAAAACCTATAGGGAACTGCTGAATTCTGCAAACAACCAAACACAAAGGCTATTGATAAAAAGCCACTTCACTGCTGGGCGATGCTCTTCTGCATGTTGAAGAGAAGATGACAACAACCCCAGGGTTTCTATGCCAGATCCACACAAGTACAACGAGCCAAAGCTGCTGCAAACAACTACCCTGCAACTTAATGAGGATTACAGTCAGTTTTCCCACAAACACCATTTTAAATAAGCTGGAGCTGGAGAAATTTAACTAAAAATGCCAACAGTTAAATGTAGAGTGTTCCTTATGACACTATTTAAAATTCAAGCCAAACAACCAGTCTGCCTGCTGCAGTATTTTGGGTAACCTGTATCTATATCTGAAAGCCAGGAGGTACCATTTCACCCAGCTGGGCTGATAGACAGCGAGTTATGAACAGCTCTGACAGCAGCCACAGCACAGAGCCAACATTTACAAATACTAAGGTGGAAGAGGTTACAACTATCCAAAGATTCTCATCTACCTTCAAGTTTGGGAAATGTTTCCAGCACAGAATCGCTGAATGGATAAGGCTGGAAGCCACCACAGTGGCTCATCTGGTCCTACCTCCCTGCTCCAGCAGGATCATCCCAGAGCACATTTCACAGGCTTGCATCCAGATGGTTCTGGAGTATCTCAGTGAGGGAGACTCCACAGCCTCTCTGGGCAATCTGTCCCCGTGCCACTGCACAGGAAAGAAGTTCTTCACATTCAAGTGGAACAGAACACAGCAGCCTCTACCCAAGCTGAGGTTTTAGAGAGGAAACCCTGCTTCATGACAACCTGTAAGGAGGTCTGAACAACAGCACCATCTTATCAGCATTACACCATTAAGTAGGAAAGAACTCACTTGTGGCAGGTACTGAAGTGCCTTCTAGATATAAAACCATTCAAAAGCTTGTTTCCAAGCCACCCTTTTGTTACTACACCAACAAGGATTTTGTTCCTTCAAAACTGAGCACAGCAACAGTTGCCAGAGCTGACGAGGCAGGCAGAACAAATAGATCTGAAAGAGAGATCTTCATCGATACTGGGACTTCAAACAGTGCAGTCTGTCTGTAGGCTCCAGTTCATGCTTCCTCCATGACTTGGAGCAGCAGCTGAGGATGTTTGTCTCCAGCTGACCACACTGCCAGAAGTCTCATTTCACAGGACAAATCACCACCCCAAGCCTAGAACTCCAGTAACTCAAGCCTCTGCATTTTCCTGACACTGCCATTAGTTCTTCTGCCAGACAGCCTGCAGGCAATCAGGAGGGAGAGCTGGAGACAGTAACCTCTTTAGACAGCTCAGCTCAATCCCACAGGCACCATGAGTCAGGGCACCAGCCTTCCTAAATATAAAGTCTGTACACCACAGATGAGCCTTTCCCAAGCAGCCAGAGGATGGACTTGGACAATTAACTGCAATGATCCTACTGCCTGGTAATGACAGAACAAGGTTAAAGCATCATTTGAAGCATTTTTCATCCAGCTGGCAAAACTGTTTCATGAGATTTGTTTTGATGGCATTTTGAATCTTATTTCATCACTATTTTGAACTGTACCCTTCTTTACTCTTTATAAAGAATGATTTATGTATGCCCTTAATTCCACAGTCTCACAGAAGTTGTTTTGACTCCACTTGCACAAAGGTATGCACACACTTGTATATAATCTCGTGAAAACATAAACATCACTTCATAGCTTATTCTGTGTTATTTATTACCTTATTCTATGAAACAACTACATAGCACATAAATCCCAAACATGACTTGGAAACTGTATTTATTAATGCAAACGATGATATATTAATAATCATGAGCTCAAGCCTCTTTTCCAGGCTGAGCTGCTTGTAAGGTTTATTCTCAGAATCATTTAAGCCCACACCATACATCTTTGCATGCTTTAACATACCACCTTATTATATTGCTTCAACTACCTACCATTTAAAAGGCTAACATCTCTAGTTGGCCAGGAACAAACAAAATCCAAAGGCATGCTAATGCTTTTCAGATCATTAGCTCATATGAAATTCAGGCATTTACAACAAATAAGGCTAGAAAGTTAAAGGAATACTGTAATAAGATACAAAAATCTATGTTCTATTAATAACAGGTTTGTGTCTTTAAGCAGAAACAAGAATTCATTGCATCAACACTCAACACCAAAAGCTATAAAATTGGGGGGATTAAATGAAACCCATCTTTGACTTTTACAAACACTGTCAAAATGCAAACTGTGTGCATAAGATGCTGGAACCACAGCTTTTGTGGCTTGCCTGTCCAGTTCTTGAGGCCAAGACACATCACTGCTGCCTGATGACACCCATTATCACATTAACGTCACCAGGAATGGAAGGACACCTACCTCCAGCCTCACTGAAAAGATTTTCATCCTGAACAATCAAGAGGGGTGGATGGAATGATGCAAGGCAATTTCCACATGGCAATGATGCCATTTTGGTTTTTGCTTTTTTTTCCTCTGTATTCTTCCCACATATATTTGTAGCTCTGGAGCCTATTGTATTAGTGGCTAGTTTCCCCCAGTAATTTTCCATGCCCTTTCTGTAGGCAGAAAGACAAAACAAATTCCAGGGCCACTATCCTATCTTGGCTCTTCCTGGCTGCCAAGGTTGAGAACAACTCTTCAAATTACATTTTCATAAACATAAAAAGTACAGCTAGTACCAAGGTGGAGGGGGAGTGTCCAGAGAAGGGGCTTGACCTGGGGGGCAATTGCATCACCACTTGTCCTCCTAACCGGTGCTTTTTTTGTCAATTATGCTAATTTGCTAAACTTGTAAGAACTGTATTCACTTCGTGTGGACAGGCTCTTGTGGATATTCTCCACGACTGCCCCTGGAGGCCTCAAAATGAAGATCCACTTTTATATTGCCTCCTATATTAACACTACCTTGAAAACGTGTGTTGTTTCATTTCTAGGTTGAAAAAGGCACCAGTACCATCCTCCTACCTGAATGCTGATCTGTCAAAGTACATTTCTGACACTACAGCATCTACTGTGAGTTCCTGCACTTTCACAAAACTTCAAAAGAAAAGCAGTCTTAAATCTAATAAATACAATGTTGAAATTGTAAGCAGTGATCATAAAGTCTGCAGGAAGTGAAATACCCTTTGCACTACACATGTAAAAGCTACATTCAGAGCTCCTCCTTAAATTCCTTCTTCTTAAAATCTAAGGCCAGAGGAAGATGCTCAGTAGAAAGTGAGGGCAAAATGAAAATTTGTAACACTCTGATCATGTACCTTTATCTCAAGTACAGTCCCCAAGACTCTGAGGTCTCTAGTCCAACATCGTGGTCAGAGCAGGGGCAGCTGTGATCAGACCAGGCTGCTCAGGGCTTCTCCAGCCTGTTCTTGAGTAACTCTGAGGATGGAGCTTGCAGCACATCCCTTTGGGAAGCCTGCTCCAAAACTGGATTGGCCCATGCTGCAAGCAGTGACTGCTATGTGGCAAGACATGGAAACTCCTTGCATAAAATGCATATAAATCCTTCAAGATATTGAAAGAAAAAAGAAAAACCCTGAAGAACAATCACTATTTAAAATGTTGTTTAAAAGCCAATTCCCAAATTCATCAAAAGACTGCTCAATACTTTTAACAGATCACTTATGAAAATTCATAAAGTTGAAATTCAACTAAAAATTCTCATCTAATTGTCTGCAGATGAAGACAGGTTTCAAATACTAAGGGAGTTTAATGGAAAAAAGATCTTCCTACAACCAAATCATCTGAAATTAGTAGGAAAAAAATTAGGTCCCACTGGCAGCCATGCCACTTCCATTCATTAACTTCCCAATTTCAAGTTATTTAAGTTTTAGCTCTTATGTTGATGAAAGAAAAAAACTTCTGCCTGCAGCATCACCGTGGTCACCAGAAGTTCTACTTTTCAGGTCAAGATTGGAGACAAAAGCAAATAAGCTCTTTTCTGGAGTCAGTCCTTCTTGGTACCAGCAGCCCATCCTGGGGACTTGGAGGGCTGTGTTCCAGGGCAGAGTGTCCCTAAACTCTGAATTCAGAGATCAGAACTGACCCATGCATAACCCTTTTGCAGAGTACAAGTCACATTTAGCTTCTGCTAAGGGACTCAGACCACAATCATGTACTAGGAAATGTATCAGTCCAGCACTCCAGAGAAAGATGGCAAAGTAAGGGAAAGGTTCTGTACTTTACTCAGCTCTAATTAAATAAAAATCCCATTTCAGCCCCAGACAATATCTGATCTACAGGCCAGAACCTTAGATGAAGGAAGGTAAGAGAACCACAGGAGAAGCACAAACTTCAAGTAGGTTCAGGGAATTATACTTGAAGTTTCCTTGGTAATTCTGAAATTTAAGTCTTCTTATCCAAGCATTTCTCTCTCCCTTCTACTTTTAGGAACAGTTCAAATAAGACAGATTCATTCCACAGTTTTGAGCTGCCACTTGTAAATAAGAGTCCATTTAAAAAACTGTTTAGTTAACAGGCTCTAAGTAAAACCCAGCCTTCCTCATTTCTCAAAAAGCAGCATCTACTGCACTCAAACATAATCCTGTAATGGATAAACCCACTTCCATTTCATTCATTTATCTTTACCTCCAAGAAAAAGAAGCATTGCTGGTCACAAACTTAATAAAATGGCTCATCTAATCCTAGCCAGGCCAAGCATTAAAAAAAAAAAAAAAAGGCTTGTTGTAATGGATACAGAACTAAAAGGTATCTCATTAAAGTCTGCATCTGAGAATTTATATGGACAAGTAATAGTAGTCTAAAGTAAAAAGGGGAACAGAAAAATTAAACAGTTCAACGAATACATGAAAACTCACTCATAATGGATTTTTTTCTTTTAAGCTCACCTTTGAAGAAAGGATTTCGGGTCATGTTACTCAAGGGGTGAATGCAAACAAAAATGCAATCTTGAAATACTGTTTGGATGCTAAGAGATACCTCTTCACATCTCATTCATTACTTAGAAGCAATGGAATAATGAGCAAGCAAAAAATATAATGGACACCAAAGGTAAGATCCAGTTTTTGAACAGTGGATGACGATTCAATGGTTTCTGCAGCCAAAGCCACAAGTTCTTCATTTCCCTCTCTGTAAATCACTGAGCCTTTAGACACAGTGTCAGCTATCCAAAACCTTTTAAATGTCACTTCAAGATCTTCCAGAGAAATGGTAAACCAATCTAGAATAATTTGAAGTCTGAGCCAATGACAAAAACCCACACAAAGCCCCCAAACCTTAGAGCCTACTCATGTTGCCAGAGCTGGGACTCATGGAGCAGGGAGAACCAGCTTTCTGGTAGCCACGTTTCAGAGAGACATCTTCTTGTAGCACATTTCTTGGATTTTCCTGTTCTTTTTCTCAAATATGAAAGACTGCCACATTATTCTCTGAAGGCCTCTGACAGTGGTAAAGCAATTTTCTCCACAAATCACTGTAATGCTAACGCAGCAGTTTACAGACTCATCTTTAAAAGAAAGACTTTACATTTACTGCCACTGCCAGCAGAGAACGAAAGTTAAGCTCTGACAACTGCTCTGTCTGGGGGCATAATAAATGGAAAATTTATTCCTTGGACAATTCTAACAAAATTTAATATACTTGTGAAAACTGTAAATACTTTGTACTTAAGAGAGGTGAGTGTATTAAAAAGTCATTTAGCATATTGAGACACTAGCACATTCATACAGCAAGTGTGCTGAAGTCCCCTTGATGTTACAGCAAAACTGAATAACCTGCAAAAGTAAAGCCTCAAACATGCTTTCCCTGAACATTCTTCTTAATAATCTGTTGTTCTTGAAGAACATAAGGGAAAAAGGAGAAAAGGGTGAAATTTTCCTGGTTTGCCTCCTCATTCCAGAAGGCAACTGGAACTTCCTAAATATTTAATCAGATTTTTTTTAGTAACACAACATACATATGTTTGCAGTACTTTATTAGTCCAGACATCCTTAGACATTCTTACTACAAGGCTCTCAGGGGTGTATTGCTGCTGCCCAATTCCAGGATTTTTTCAGCCTATTTGTACATAGTCCTTAATTACACTTTTCACCCTGTGAGCATAAACCCAATTATATTTCACTTCTAAACATCAATATTTTGCAGATAAGGAATATTTATGTCCTCCTTTGTGAACTGAAAGGTAACACATCTTAAAAAAAAAAAAAGCTGTTTAGGACAGCAGAGATTTTGGAGTCATCTGTGAAATTCATGTAGGGTTAAAGCAATTAAACCAAATACTCTTGTATTTTGTCCATCTGTAACAGCAGCTTATTAAAAAAAACCAAAACAAACAAAGCAAACTTAAGGGCAAGGAAATTTAACTTCTGGTTATTTCTATTTTTGTTCCTAAGTATACTTAAAATATTCCCTTAAAATACTTCCTAAAACTTTATTAAGACTTACGTATCAGTCTTGTATTAACTCTGCATTTAAATCCATTTGTCTCAACAGCAACAGCTAACCACCAAGATTTAACCTTCTGCCATTTCATCACTGTTTCTTACTGCATGCCCAGGAAAACCTTTAAAGATCAGTGTAGTGGACCAAATAAACAATAAGACTTTTCACAGCACTTTAAAAGCATAATTTTACTTTTTAAGTACCTTAATTTGGCTCATCTCTGAATAGCTAAAAGCTGCTCTTTTTTAGTTTCACAGACTCTCTGAACTTGAGGCTATTAGTTTAAATGAAAACAAAACGTGAACATCAGACTGTGTTGGCCAACACACCCTAAGTGTAAATTCTCAATTAACAAATTCTGACTTTACAGGAACTGTTTGAATAGCCAGAAATCAACAAGAACAATGGCAGCAGCACATTCAGCAAAGCTACCTTACCAAAGCACTTAAGGATGTGCTCAAATGTGAACTGTCTTACTCAGCCTACATGCTAAAACCCCCAAAACTTTCTCAAATGCTTTGAAAAATAAAAAGCAAGATCAGGGGAGAACACTGACTTGGAAACCAAGTTATTTTTCAGTAAAATGCAATTAATTACCAATTCTAGGACTGACTTGGAAGAAGGCTTCACTTTATCTTCATTGTAACAGTATAACACACATACTTTTCAAACATATATTTCACCCAAGAATTAGAATGCCTTCAAACAGCAGTGTGATTTACTTTTACTGTCCTTCCAGCATTTTCTAACCAAATACCACAAAAATGCTGCTCTTGCAGAACGTCAAGGAGAAGAAAGGGCAAAGGAGCAAAATCCAATCCATGCTGAAGCTGGTAGTGGAGAAAGTTTGTCTACATTGCAGTGAGATTCCCATCTGCATTTCATTGCAGCTGGTGTGAACCCAATCAGTGCAGGTTAAATATACGTCAGATCCCTGATTACTGTGCTCTGACCTCTGGCTAAGTCGGACATTAGACATTCCTGCTACATACTGCAGCAGTTAAGGAATCAATGCTGCTTCAAACAAAACGTGTTCTGTGCTGCACCATGCCTCCAATTTCTCCACACAGCGCAAATTTCTTGGGGTCCATCACCAAATATTCAAGCTCTTCTGTCACTCTCTGTGTGGCCCCTTGGTAAGGCACCAGATGAAAAGTCAGAAAACCCAAGTTTAATCTGTTTTGTCAACATTTTGTTTTTTCCAAGACCTCACGTAGGGTCTCTTTGGATTTCCTGCTCCCCATGCATAAAACAGGGATGATAGTATTCTCTCAAGAGACTGCTGTGAACATACATTTACATTAGTGAAATGTGCTTGCAAGAAGCTCAAACAGGCCCTGCACATATGCCACGCAGAGATTTCCTAGTTAACATGCTCCCTCATTTTTTCTACCCCAAGGAGCTCCAAAGACAAACAACCACAAATAAGTAAAACCCCCAATGGGGAGAAACCATTTTAAGGTTAGGGCTGTGGCAATTTCCATCCTCTTCATGTGCTCTCTTATAGCCTGATCCCTAAGGGAGCTGGTTCATGGACCTCAACTAGAAGGAACTGATTCTGTTGAAAGACAGTCAAAAGCATTTCACCAGTTATGCATCAGAACTGGTCCACAGAAAGCTCAGATGAGCTTCAGCAGCAGCACACAGGATGTGACCACCCTGCACAGCTGGGATGCAGAGGAATTGTTGGCAAGAATGGAACTGGTGCATTGGCTTTACCACAACCACCCCCTCACTGGTGTTCAGCACTACAAAGAGCTTCCAAAGCCCAAGACTTCAAAGCAATCACAGCTTAAACCTACTCAGCTTCTTAGTATTTGCCCTTGTGACTGGATCTCCAAACAAAGTGTAAAACCACCACAGATTCTTAAGACTGACTACCAAACAGAATGGTTGATTTTTAAAATGCTAGAACTGCATCACTTACAACACAACCAAGCTAACATGAGCACAACAGACTTCATACAACAGCTGCTGATAGTGGCACCTCAAAGGTTCTGGATTTGGTCTTAACCAAAATGACTAAAAAGCATACTGAGGTACCTGAGTGCCTTCACAGATGAATGACAGTCACAAAATCGTCACGGACAGTCACACATTGGCAAAACTATTTTTGGGAAATACACATTTTTGGCATATATACCAACAATAACTTGCTTAATATGGGTTACTAACTCAGCCTCAGCAGCCCACATCCACATGATGAGCTGTCAGAAGCACAGAGTGTCCTACCTGGATACTATGCTGGAGCCATTGTAGAGGTCACTGGCGTAGGACAGCGTTGCCAGCGGTCGGACTGAATTGTAGCGTGTGAACTTGGAGAGACACTCCTGGAACTCATCCAGCTGGCTGGTGGTTCTGCTGTCATCTAGGAACAGGCATGGGAGAGGGGAGAAACAGAGTAACAAGGTAAACCCAACAGTAAACAAAAAAAATCAAGATATATGTCTCCATGTGATGCTTGTTATTTGGGGAGGATTCTTGGTCAAAACTAGGCTCTCCCTCACCTCTATCATTCTCTGAAGGCTTTATGAGCTTTTCAGAGCACAAAGGAAGTCCCTCCACTGCAATGCTGGGTGAACCTACTGTGCTGAGAATCTGCCTAGAAGTCAAATACAATTTTGTAAACTCATTTATTTTACTCACATTCAGAGCCCATGGGCCATACAGATGATTAACAGAAAAGTTTTAAGCATGTCAAAATGCACTGCAAAAAACATGTCTAGTTTTCAGAGGTGAACGTATATTTTTTTCCCTGCTCTGTTACAGTATGTCTACACTTGTAGACATTGGTGTCAATTACATTCAAAATACTTTTAGTAGAAAATACTTCTCTTGTTTTTCCAAAAGCAACAGAGCTAAGGCAGAATCATTTCAGGGCTGGAGAAGGAAGACAAGCATGAAACCAGAAGGCTCTTTGTACAAGAAGTTTTGTGAAAATTACGACCTTCAACAGACGAGGTGAAACTGAGCCAGCTTGAATAATGATGATAAATATTCAGTGGGAAATGGAACAGTTTACTACAGAAGTTAAAAGTAAATTGCAGTGTAGATCTTGAAAGTAATTCACTGAATTCTCAGAAGTCCTAACTTTTCTTGGTAGGAACGTAATTTTATTTAAACCATTTTAAATTTTAGTATTTTGTAAATAAGGAAAAATTCCTAACTTATAGCAATGCTTCAAAGGCAAATCTGGACTCCCAACATGATCAGGTATCCCAGCCAAACATTAGGTAGGGCCTCCAGGTTTTGTAACAATCCCCCAGATTTGTAGCAATTTTTATAATCCTTTCTCTAATGCCCCCACCCTCACTTTCTATTTTTGCACCAGTGCATTTTAGGGGAACTACAGCTAACACTGCTGGTTTACAGGTACTGCACACCTTGTCTCCTGTCCCACCACAGCATCCACTGCAGCAGCAGAGAAACCACTCACACATGCAACAGAGATCAAATTCCACCCACTAGTTAAGCTAGCCTTATCAGCAGCATAAGGAAATAACAAGATCCATTTATTAGAAAGGCTTGAAAATACCAGGGTGAGAACAGAGAGGTTGATCCACAAAAGCAAAATCCAGCTGTGATTTCTTATGGGAAAACACAGAGAATAATCATTTCTGCACTCTGGTAATTCCTTGCCATCAGAAATTGTTATCTCTATGCTTACAAGGCATTTATGTTTGATGGCATAAAGGAACAGTGAAGGCTAGTAATTAGCATGCTTAGGGGTACTAGCATATACATTATCCATGTCAGAGGCATGAAAAGGGGCAAAATGAACAAAGTGCTGCTCCAAATTAACATCATCAGCACCTGACCACTACAGGAAACAGCTTGAGAAGCAACACAAACATCAGTCAGTGTTTTTCAAAGACTGTTTTCTCCTTCAGCACTGTGATAGGGACAAATAACTGCTACCCTTCTATTTCCCTCATTTAGAGATCAAGCACACAGTCCTCCTATAATTTATTTTCTATGTGTGCCTGGAAAACCAAGTTATTTCTCAAGACATCTTCCCCATCAAAGTGCAAGGCCATTTGATAATTACAGTAATATTATGTCTCCGCTCCCTACTCGTACAGTCAGAGGCACTTCTTGCAAAAAGCTTTAAATCCACATTAAATCCTATTTAAAATGTGTCAAAATGCAGGAATGACTTAGGAGAGGAAAACTTAATCAAGTATCATAGGTTATCCCTTATTTAGGAGAAAACCTGCACTTGCAAATCCTCCACTCTTGGTGCAACTGACACATATGAATACAAAAAACCAGTTTCACTGCATTCATATTTATAGTTCCAATTATGAAGAAAGATGCCTTCTACAAGGGAATGCTGGGAAGAGCCCCATTTGTTATCCTTGGTTAATAAGTTTTATTTTTACATAAACACAGTTATGCATCACCAAGACAGCTCTGCATGAAAACACCTCAGTGTGACCTGGGAAGAACTGCATTCTGCAAAGCACCTGCTAGCACCTCACAGGGATCTGGCTGGACACATGCAATGTGCTTCTCCAATCTTTCAGATACTGAAGTAACCTCCCAACAAGCTGCATTCCTTGTTAAAATCATTTTGCTGTGCACAATGAGAACTGAGCCAGTCCATGCTCTGAAGTGGGTAGAAGATGTAGATACTCCTAAGAGTGAGCTCCCCTAAGACATGCTGCAGCCTTTATATTTGGAGCCATTTCTTAATTAATATTTACAATTACTTTTTATATTAAATACTTTTTATATTTTTATATTTATTTCAAAGAGACTAAAACTAAATTCACAGAGAAGAAAAAAGCAGAGGTTTCTACCCCAGCAATCCTGCCTTGGGAGGTTGTAAGTTATAAACCTGCCTTCCAAGGTTATAAGTAAAGCTACTTTGCTGCAGCAACCGGTGCCTGGTTTCCCCTCATCCCTAAGTGGTGTCCCCCACCCCCTGAGGGCTGGCTGCTTTCCTTGCAGTCTGTCACACTCCATATGGGCTGCAGCTCAAAGCTTGGTGCTGCAAACCTCTTGCCTGCCACAGTCCATTGCCTGAAGCTTTTGTTGCCAAGCTGGTTTCTCCTCCAGAGGGGCTACGGATCAACCCTCCTTGCCCTCAAGACACAGTTATTTGACCCTCTCATTTTTTAAGAGAATCTTGTGTGTAATTAAGACCCATGCATCTACTAGGCAACAATTACTCTAGCTGGTGTCACACTGTTACTCAATTATGAATGAAGCAATCTAGGCAATTTGAAAAACAGCTTCTAATTCTACAATTCAAGCCTTAAATCTAAGGTGTGCCCCATGGGACAACAGCTATGTTGCACACTCAGCTTCTATAGTCCTAACCATTTGTTAGCCAAGACACAATCTAGAAAACAAAGGATAACCTCCAAGTGTCCTCTTGCATGCTAAATACAGAGGAATGGATCCCTTTATGTTTATACCTATGTACCATTTCAATAGCAATGTTTTTAACTACTGGGTTTAGACCACATCTAGTGGAAAGACAACTCAACCACTGCTTTCAGGCATTTTCATCTTCAGAACAGGCACCAGAGAAATTGTTTATTGTGAGTGTTGCCCTTCACAGTAAGGAATTACAAAGCAATACACGTGCCCCTTCAAAGTGACAGGATTAAGTTTGCCAAATTTAGCGACTTCAAAGATTGGTCAAGGTTAGCAAAACAGGATGATCCGAGTAACACAAATACACATAGCCACATTGCCATGTGAGGAAGAAGTGAAGGCTGCTCTCTCAAAAGCAAAGCTTTTCTGCCAGAGGTACCTGACATCAGAAGTGGAACAGCACTCGAGAACTCACCCGAGACACGAGTCATCCTGGTGGAAAAATAGCACTGCTCGAGGTCCTCAAAATGAGCAGTGAGGCGCTTGCGTCGCGAGGCCAGCGTGCTGTTATACCACGGCTGCTTCTTGGTCTGAGGGGAGAAGGGAGAACACTTCAGAAAGGTAAAAGCCAGGCCTGGGTTTCACTTCTACACATTTTATGTCGAATTTTATTTATTATTACACATTTTATGCCAGATCCCAATTATAAACGATTATACAATAGATAGGATAGGTTAGAAGTTTAAAACGCCAATAAATGAAGAATCTTGGCACTGTCAACAGTTATTTCTTAAGGTCCTATGCTGTACCCCTTAACATAACAAAAAACAAATCCCTGCTTTTAGACAGTTTTGTTTCCTGAACCTTAGTAAATTTAGTGATTCTGGCCTCACGCACAGGACAGGCAATCTCAACCCTCGGGGAGTCCTGTCTTGCATTTATACAGATAGACAGCACAGGCCAACTTCCAGCTTCACAAATCAAACAGACTGTACAACAAATACTCCCCAGATCCCTGGCAGACAGCTCATTAAAGGAGAAGGAGGTGTTTATTTTAATGAGTTAGTTACTGAATTACTTCTTTTGAAGCAACTCAGTAACTCTCGGTAAAACTAAGCAAATAAAACAGCAGCAAAAGACAGCATGAAGTTCAAAGGTTAATTGAAAAGAAGTTCCTGAAGCTCATCATTAAAGCCATTTCCCAACCTACCCAAACAGTAATAGTGAGATGTAGGAGCAAAGGATTTAAACTATATAAGTCATCTTTCCTGCTGAAGCAAACACAGAAAATGCAGCACTCACCATTTTAATCATGAGCAATGGAAAGGAATGAAACCCTCTACCACGTAAGAAGGACAAAGAGCTTGTTGCTTTAGTTTCTATTTAGGAAGTCTCACATACCACATCCTCAAAGGTAAATTTTTAAAGATTTAAGAACCATCGAGCTCCCTAATGAACAACATCCCTGAGCAAGTACAAGGCCTGTAATGCTACTCAATGGCACAAACAAAACCCACTTCGTGTACAACTCCCCCTCAATCCATGCAGGGGAACAGCCTGTCCTCATTACAGCCACCCACCAAGCCAACAAGAACAAAATAAGCTTACAGCCCACTCAAATTTTGTTTTTACCTGTATGAAAAGCATTCTAACATTTCAGGAAAAAAGCAAACCCCAAGCAGTGAAACCTCCAAGCCACCACTTCCCACAGGCTGACATTGTGGCTCACACTTGCTTGTGACAGTACCCATGGTCTTCACAGCTTATTTCATCTCAAAAGCAGCTCCAACCTCAACACACAACACTGGGAAGTGCTCCTACATCAACATGTTTCAAGTACCACTTTCTAAAATTTTATATCTTTAAAAAATACTTAATAGAACACTTCTGTAGCCTCTTCCTATAACTTCTGTGCACCAGCCTGCAGTACCTCCTCAGCACATCATTAGTGATTTGGGCACAAGACAATTTCAGGTAAAGAACAATCATTTCAGTCTCAAGTTAAGGCAAGCTGCCTGAACCACGACGAGTGACATCACACAAACCCAAGCCTGATCTGCCATGTTCACATGTGAACCCAGTTCACATTGAGCTGAATCAATCAGGTGTTTGCCAGCTGCATCTCCCAAAGAAGTTCCCTAGGGAGCAGATCTCAGGTTGGCACATGGCAAGCCAGCTGTGCTGAGAACCAAGCAAAGGGCACTAACCCACAGTCATCAGACCACCCCCAACTAAGCAGTTCAGCCTGCTCAGATTTTGCCAAAAAACAGATACTCAGTTTCCACAAAGACTGTTCCCTGGCTACTAAGCAATACTGGGCAACAGGAGGAAAAAATTAGGGAAGATAGAAAAGATACCCAGGCAATTTTTATTCAATGGCTAAAACTACTATGGTTGCCCTAGCTGAGGATACCAGTTTGGATTCCTCTGTTACCAGGAGCGATTTTACTGCCTGAACTCCATCAGATACTCTAAAGAGTCCTCTAACAAGTGTGAAAAAGCTTCTTAGCTGCACACAAGCTTCTTATTTCTAGCAGAAAAAAGGTACTGCCATTAAATACTACCTGCAGAATTCCCCAGGGCCTAAGTGACTTGTCCACTATTTACTTCTGAAGCTCATCTTCTGGAAGAGAACTGTCCTAGAGCTTTGTGGTACATACATTCTTCCCTAACACCATGTTTGTGGGCAATGCACAAAGTAATTATATTGAGAAAGGAAAGCTGTGCTGTCCATCCTAGATAATTCTTACAGCCAGCAGTGCCCAATATATGATTTTTGCCATGACTGACAATTAGGGAAAACCCTCACAATTTAATTTATATTCTTGAAACTGTTTTCATGGTGAAGTCTTGCTGAAATTAGACTACCTTTGAACAGAAGTGTTTAACTTCCAGGTTCTCTCTGAACTCCCCATCCAAACATATATTAAAGTTTAATTTGAAAATTTGTACTTGAGAGCACAGATCTTGCACTCTTGAGGACAAGAAATCACATTTGAGGACAAAAAAGATTATTCTCACACAAATAAGGCTGTCATACAGAATGACTAGAAAGTCTAGGCTGTTTGTTTTGTGAGCTTACCAGCAGGATAGCTATGCTATTAATTTTGGCTTTGAAATAGGAAGTACTGAGACAAGTAATGTCACTGGAGACCAAATTCACTGTAGCACATCAGAGTCCTGAACATAAAATCCCCATCTACATTACACCTGCCCTCTGAAAAGTGGTGGAACTACAACTCTCTGTTCAAGTAAAAACCTCCAAAGACCAGAGTAGCAGGAACAACAAGCATTTTCCCTGCAGACTAATAGATGGAATTTTCTAATGACCAATTAGTTACACAGCTGTATGCAAGCATATGCACACCAGCTCAAAATGCCACATGTTTTTTCCTTTACATCAAATAAAACCCAACAGCACTTTGACCTGGTAATTTACCAGTTCCATGCTGGAGTGTGCCAGGGATGGTCCACCACCACCAGAGAGCACCCAAGGCACAGCTGGAATGTGCCCAACAGTCCATCTGCCCAAATGAAAACTGTTGAACCTTTTTGGAACTGGGAGCTGGGTATGAGTGTCACCTCCCCAGCCCAGCTGAACCCCTCCAAAGTGCAGGACTACAGAAGTGCTCTTTGGAATTCAGGAGGCCCTAGGAATCAGACAGTTTGAAGGCTGCCTGCCAAACAGCTCCCCTCTATATGCAGCTTTTTACCCTCTATATGAATTTATAATGGTTTGTAAAAGGCTCTGATGAAGACAAATGACATAACTGAGCCTGGAGATTATTTTTTTGTTTTGAAAGTTAAGCTTGACCTACAGCTACTTAAGCCAATGCAAAGGGTCAGGGATTTACCTCCCTTCCCCAGTGCTGCCCACACGGGAGATGAAGAGCAAATTATATCCCCTCTTCCATGGAAGAGTCAGCTTTAAGAAAAAAGTCAGATGTCTAAATACATTACACCAGGGGTGTCTCACACAGCTGGGCACAATCATTCCTACAGCTGCCCATACAACCAGCTAAGAGCATTTCAAGGCTCCAGTTGACCACTACTCTGGAGATGGATGAAGGTGCACCTCAGCCATGCCCAACCTCCACGTTCACCCCCCCATCCCTCCCTTGCAGACATTTATATATTATCTTACCTGAGAACTGCCACTGAAGCCTGGAGGCTGGCTATACTCGGTGGAGTCAATAATACTACTGCAAAAATAAAAGAAATAGTCTGCTTAAATCACTGCACAGCCATCCTTTATCATTTTTAACCTGTTTGCTATTCCCTCCTTGACACTCTGCAGCATACTTGCCTTTGAAATCCATTTTACAGACAGGGAACACAAGGTTTTATTTTGTTTGGGGGTTTAGGAGAGATTTTCTTTTTTTTAAATACAGAGTTTTCCTAGAGCAGAATGCTGTCACACACAATTACGTGTAGCGCAGTCAAATAACTTCTAATTAAAATGCAAAAGCATATCCTTCATATGAAATATGCAGCACAAGACATTCTGAAAATAACATGCTACCACTGGTTTTCAATTCCTTAAAAAAAGAAAGAAAATAGAGAAGTCTAATGTTCTGGCATTTGAATCAACACTGAAAAGGGAAAAGCTAGAGAAATCAGTGTGAGACAGGCACTAGTTTAAACAGACAATTAAAGAAATACAGAAATAACCTAAAAAAATACTGACAGCCAGGATTATTATTATTAAAAAATACTACACCATATTATAGTATTTGAAATGACACAACATACCTTTTAAACCACTGTTTTCAAAACACAGCATAGATATGCAAACTCAATGGAATTTAACTTTCAAAACTGCAAAAAGATCTCCTGATCCAAGCAGAAAACAAGTGGTTCAGCGCCCTTGGACATACAGGCAAAAAATTCAGCTCCCACAGTAAGGCACCAGAGCCAGATTAAAACACATTTTATCACCCAAATTTCATATGCTTCCAGGACAGGTAAAGATTAGCATACAAGAACACAATTTTATTGATTATGCAGAACACACTATGAAAATCATCATGATTTGTTTCTAAAAAACCTTTTAAACTGTTTTGCTTCTGCTGTGTCATTTGACTTGGACAGACAAAGTAGCTGGGATCATTATTCTCAGTCTTTCTCATGAGAGAACATTTGATTTTAAGCACTTTCTGAGAAAGCTGAAGGTTTCTTTAAGAACCTTCTAGAACACTGCTGTAGGTCTTAGTTCTGAAAAGATAATTGTACCAACTCCTACTTATGTAACAGCTGACAGAACTTATGTGTAAACTTGAGAATCCTGTCCATAAACAAATTGGTTTGGTTGAAATGCTGGGCAGGGTACCTGTAAGTTTGGAAGAATGAATCATTGGTACCAGTGCTTAAATATTTCTCTGAATGTTTTCAATCTCCCCTGGAAGTGGAGGGAAGTGGAAACAGAAGATGAGACATAACCACTGATGAGACTTAAAAAATTAACTTGGAAAATGAGATTGATTGGACTTCTGTTCCAGGCAAGACAAAAGCTGTTAACAAAGAAAACCTAAGGGATCAAAATCATTATTTGCAGAAGCTATTGTAAGGGAGAAAACAACAGAGCCATTTCAAGCATCGTTGGGGACAATGAACTTTAAATTAGAATGTGGCTGCATGAAATAATGAAACATGGACAGCAGATCCTGCCAGAAATGCAGGAATAACACATTCAGCTAGAAAGCAATGAAAAAGCACTCCACTCTGAGACAGGTACAGTGGCAATTAACAGCAAAACACACAGAGAGTCTGGTCTTGTTCTGCTGCAGGTTGTCTGGTGATGTAAAGCCTTCAAGAGTGTAGACGTCATCTCCCTAACCAGAGCACAAATTCAAAGCCATTTCTGTGCACTGCCTATAGCTGAGTTAACTCATATGCTTGAATATTTTTCCTTTCAGTAAACAGGAAGCAAGTAATCAGAAAATTACACAAGTGCCCCTCCAAGTTGTTTTTTAAAAGATGTAACATTAGGTTCAGTTTGGAAATTCAGCTACATTGATATGACATTTAAAAACCCAGAACAACAACAACAACAACAAACAAGACAACCCACAGACTATAAAACCCATTACAGGGATGGGAGGAGGTAATTAGAACAAATGGAGGGGAAGGAGGATCAGGATTTCAATAACTGAACCCGAGTTACCGAGCAACTCATTTCTAGATCAGAATTTTCCCTCAGACTCCTATTAGTGATAGTTTGTTATTGCTATTAGTCCTGGATAGCATCACAGAGAAGCTGCTTATTCCTGTCTTCTGTTTGCACCACTTACTGGGAGCAAAAATAACACACAGGCTCCTGTTCAGAAAAGCCATAAACAGAACTATTTGTTCTCTTCCCTTATTCTTCCCCTCTTGTTCTCTATTAGTATAGGAAGCAATAGGCAACACTGTAAACAAGCACTGTGCTATTACCCAATTTAATGTTTCATCACACCCTGTGTAGGCACAAAAGAAAACACGTGTTTCTTGCAGCCAAGGATGTATTAAACATCATAGCTGGGCTAGGTTTTTTTTGCTAAAGAGTTTCTGAAGGAAGCCGAAGGAAGGCAAAGTAATTTCACATTTTGAAGATGTTAAGAATGGGGAGGAAAAAAAGCTACAAACAATGAAAAGAAACAGAAAATTAATGAAGCAAGCCTGTGATTTAGAGGGAGCAGATGAATAAGGGCAAGTCACCAGAGACCAGATAAAACTGAATTCCAAAGAACTCTATTTTCTTGAACTTTAAATTCAAAGGCTAAAGAAGTTTTCTTTCTCTCAGCACTAGTCTGTGATAACCTTGTAATATTTATAAGGCACATTATTAAAGTGTTATACAATTATATTTCATTTGCAGTGTGTTAAGTATGTTAAGTTATATTTCAATTTAAATACCATTTTAATTCACTGATAAGCTAAAGAATCTCTGCAAATTCAGTATAATTTTAACATGGAGGTGAAA
Organism: Trochalopteron elliotii; assembly: GCA_024734555.1. Lineage (NCBI taxonomy): Eukaryota > Metazoa > Chordata > Aves > Passeriformes > Leiothrichidae > Trochalopteron > Trochalopteron elliotii. Next base: position 1,224,748 of record JANPWX010000118.1, on the reverse strand, counting down.
TCATCCCAAACTATATATGTTTTCACTCTTAGTGGCTCATGGCATCTAAAAAATGCACTCTGGAGACTAAATATTTCAGTTAAGAGAAGTGAAAAAATATCAGCATATTTCATATCAGCTATTCTGCAGCATTCGTGCCAAGGAGGAATGTTTTTGAGATATTCTTCAAAACTTACACTTAATGTTGAAATTCATTTTATTTTCAAGTGGCAGACCTTCCTGGAATCTAACTTATGGTAATTCACACCAATGCAATTACTTGAATGATATAAAACTGTCAAAAAGGGGCGGGGATAGAAGTTACAGGAGTAACTTCTGGCAACAACTGTTGCCTGTTCAGACACTTCCTTCGCATACTGATTTCTCTTCTACCACTCAAGGCTACTTCTTAACACAGGAATATCACCAAGAAAAAGATAAGGGGTCTTCTAAAGCAGAGAGAAAAAGGCAGTCCCACATTGCCTAGAAAACACCTGAATATCCTATTATATCACACCCCTGGCATGTTGTACCAGGAGGAAAACCCCAAAGCTCAGGACACAGCCAAGATGGACCCAGACAGGTAAGAAGGAGCCCATGGTCTCTGTACCCATCATGCCTCCAACCCACTGCCACCTCCCAGCAGATCCCAGGAGAAGCACATCAATCCAAAGATCACTACAGGGGGTTTTTATACTGTCTTACATCTTCAAATGCAAGAACTGAGATTGATTGACCCCTAGGACATGAAATAATTAGGCATAAAGGAATATTAAGAAATTCTCAGTAGACTGGAACCAGTGTAGCTCTCACTGCAAACTGTTCCCCCCTCAACTCTTTTACTAAAACTCCTGGGTTTAAAATGTTATTCCAGCCTTCAAGAGATAAAAAAGTTCTTTGGGGGCTTGTTTGTTAGCTGAGCTCAAGTAACAGAGATACACTTCTACTCATAAGTACAATCTCCTGATAAAAGAGAAAGGTTTCTAGACCTGAAGGCATCCAACATCTACCAAACTGAGCCTAATAAGTGCTCAAGTTTACTCCAAGCATCAGTGCCACGGAGCAAAACCAATCTATTTAATAGTCAATAACCAGAAAAGTAGTAGAACCTGACAAGAATCTCATCAGTTTCACAAAACTGCTTCTTGGCAAAACAGCAACAGCCCATATCAAGAAACAAATCTGCACCCAAAAAGAATTGAAGGAGCAGTGAAGAGCTGAATTAGAAATGCTGCTCCCATTCATTGTGACCATATTCCTGTCCTTTCCCTCGGGGCAGCCAGAGCTTCATAGAAATATGAGAGATACTGGTCTCTGTGTCCAGAAATAGCATCTTGGTAGGAAATTCCAGCCAGTATTGCTGGGTTCCTCACCACAGCACTGTGTCTTAAGTCTCTCTAGGGGAAGAAATCTGATCATTTGTTACTTCTGGATTATTAGGTTTAGAGCTGCTAACTGTAAAAAAAAAAATCTACCAGTACAATTTTATAACAGAAAATGACAGTTTAGAGAACTCTACTTCTAAGAGATAGCAGACATGATCACTTAATAACATAACTTGGCCCTGCTGAAATTACAGCAAAATACACATCTGTAAAGAAGAGCACTTCAAACTCTGGCACTTACAACTTGGATACAAGAAGCATCTGCAATATTATCATCAAGAAACCAGACTGTGCAATATTCCAGACAAAAATACACATGAAATTATGTTATTAGAAAGGCATTTCATTAAATCAAAACAGACAGCAGATAAAAAAGAATCAATAGGCTGTACATTCCAAATTTTGATCTGAGCCCATACCTTTAGCTATCTATGCTGACTGGGGAAGCCAGAGCACTCCAAGATCATAGAAAATTAGGACCTTTCATAGGCCAAGCAGGACTGCCCAAAGTTCAGAAAAGGCAGCATATAAATAACAGTAATATTTTATCCCATAGCAAGGGCTTATGACTCAAGTATACTAATTCATATGACATTTAAAGCCATCAGTTTCCCATAGCATCTGATTCACAGCAGATTTTTCATCCAAATGCAGGCTCAGATGGCTTTTTCTTCACTTCTTTGTTCACATAAAGTTTATACCAATTAGAAACACAACAGGAAAATACTGTACAGCACTCAAAAACCAATTTTGCTTGTGTTTTGGGCACTGCTTGGAAAGCAAGTAGAGTGCAACACGTACAGCTTGAAATCCAAGTTGAGTTGCAAGCTCCATACCTGTGTGAAGGTGAGGGAGCCTCAAACTGTGGCACTGTGCTGTCCTCACTGACTGGGGAGTACAGGCCACTCATCTCCTGAAACAGAAATCAAATTACAACAGAGCTGACAAAACACATATGTCTAATGCATGTGCTCACAGAATACTGCTGTTTTTCCATGCAGGTAACCAACTGTGTCTACATTTACTCAACTCTTACCTAAAAATCTTTACTATACCTGACGAAACATGGATTTTCTTTGATTTTTTTTTCAGTTATTGTTCGAACCAGGTTTCAAAAATCCTACAGCTGTGGTGCTCTGTGCTTCAAGAGTGGCAGTTTTGGAGCTTATACTCCAAAAAACCCAACAGATTTGGTTACCATTCAATTACCTCTAACCCAGCATCTCTCTTAGACATGGCAGAACAAGCAAGCTCTTAACTGCATTTTTGAGATATGTGCAAACTTGTCCAACAGCCTTCACAACTGGAAAGTAAAGCTGGATTTGGGTCATGGCAAGAGCAGTCACAAGGCAGCAGGGCAAAGGTGGTGCCACAGACTTAAAAGAGGATCTGTCAGTCCTCTGTGGGACAAGTGCACAAGAGAAACTTTGCACATAAACTTGGCTTTGTCCCTCCCAGACCAAGCCACTGCTGTGCACCCAGTATGAGACTGTCTTTCATCTGTTTGGGAAATGGAAGCTATGCAGGATGCAGCAGCTCATTAGTTGAGGGGCAAAGTGTTCTCAGGACAATTATTACCTGTGCTTTCAAATTCCCACTAGGTGCCTATTAGTTGGTAGGTAGAAAGAAGGATATTTGTGACAATAGAGACGCCAGGCTTTAGAGGTCAGAGCCAAGGTCACCATCACACCCCAGGAATACAGCCCAGCTGCAGCCCACTGAAATGCCTGATTAAAGAGCAGAGAAACAGGCAGTTGGATGCTCTTTGATAGATCCCACAGCTTTTGGGAATAGTTTCTCCTATATCTCAAGACTTATTTTACCAGTCTGAAGAAAGCATGCTAAGGTATATTTATTTCACCAAAGCTGAGAAACATTTAGGAAAAGTGGTCTGAAAAAATTCCAAATAGCTATCAGATAAATGGAAAATCTTGCAGTTGTCATCATATTTATATTTTGCTAACTCATCAGCACACATATTAATTGCATGAAGAAATCTAAAAGGCTTTTTGGGAGGTAGTTGGGAACACATGCTGACTTGCTCAAGATGAGCAAGAAGCAGACCTGCAAACTGATTCCCAAGAAGCTTTAAGGGAATGGTATTTTGAGAGGAGGCAGTTTGATGTATTCCTGAAACATCAGCTTCCTACTGCAAGATTAAGCATTCCCTTCTAGAATGACTAGAGGGAAGGACCAAGAGGAACCTAAAGACTCAGTGAAGACAGAAGGATTGCACTGATGGGGCTACAAACTCCTCAAGAACAATTCTTAGCAAAAATGTCAAGAAATTCCCATCATTAAGGAATCAAGAGAATACACCAGGAGGTAGCAGAAATCAGTTTTGACATTCAGCAGGAGCTGGTTTTGTTCCTGCCCAGTCTCTGCATAACAACCCTCTTCTGAATCCCCAGCACCTCTCCAGTTTAAGACTTATATGCTGCTAACATTTAAACAGCCTGTGCAAACAGCCAGCAACATACAAAAAAATCTTAAGTTCTGATCAATATACCAGCTGCTAATTTCTAGCAACTACTCTGAAATACTTAGTACCAACACAAAGAAATGATTACATAAGAGCTACAAAACTGAAGCCTGCACACATCAACTAAATGAACAAATTAGAGAAAGAGCATCATCTGTTCATTTCCCCATTACTGACTTAAATGCCATAAATTTAACCCAGCAGCCTCACAGCAAGGCAGACAGCTTGATGAAAATGAAAAATTGCCAGAGTCAGAACAATGTCTGGGCACCTCACCTCTACTCGTTTAATATCTTCTTCCAGAACACTTAGCTCCTTCTGGATCTGCTCCAGTTGCTGTGGATAAGAGAATGGGAGAAGTCTAAATCAATCTGCACTGCAGCACCACCAAGATAAATCACAATCTTTCCAGAGAGGAACCTGAACTATCTTCGCTGGTGTGCTGCACAATTCAAAAGTCACCAGGCAGGAAATTCAAATGCACAGACTAACATAAGTGGGCACACAAACCACATTAAGACAAAGCTGTTATTTTGAAACAATGCAAAACAAGAGCAGGAGGTATTTTGATGTCAATCACAGAGACCCACATTATTCAAACTAATACTGTTATGCTCCTCTAACATGTCTCAGGCAAGGTTTAACTGCTTTGCAAACACTGAGTATAGAATCACAAAGTGGTGTGGGTTACACAGGACCTTAAAGATTATCTCTGCCATGGGCAGGGACACCTTGCATTAGCCCAGGTTGCTCCAAGCCCAGTCAACCCTGGCCCTGAACACTTCCAGGGATGGAGCAGCCACAGTTTCTCTGGGCACCCTGTGGCCAGGGCATCACCACCCTCACAGGGAAGAATTTCTTCTTAATATCTAAACCCACAAACCCACACTCTTTCACTTTCAAACCATTCCTACTAGTCCAGTCACAACTAGAAAAAAACATAATAAAAGACAATGATCATTTCACCCTTCAACTAAATACAAAATGTTTTGCTAAAAGGTATCAAGGTCAATTCTCATCCTAGTTGTTCACCTGTCACTTGCCAATTTAAACTTTGTCATTAAGTTTTTGGATTGGAAAAAACCTGTTATGACCAGAGCAAGATTTGCTCCTGGTACTGAGCAAGCATCACATGGTATCAAGGTGTCACTTCTTCCAAAGGTGTGATACTTACCTTGGATTACACCATTAATTCCAGTCAATTTGAGGGCTACACCTGAAAGGGTCAGCAGGAAACTTCCCCTCTCACCAGGCAACATTTCCTTTCCCTTCTTTGTGCCACATCTAATATCTGCCAAGTTTTTAGTCAGTCAGCAAACTGGCTTCACTCACCTCAAGCAACTGAAGCCACAGACTCGACAACTGTTTACACCAAAGCAAAGACATCATCTCCTTACCTGCTGAATCAGCAGCTATGTCCCACCCAAACACCCACAGAGCCTAAACCCAGCCTTGCAGGGCTCAAATACACACACTGTCCACTAGGTCAGAGCTCCTGACAAAACTGAGCTTCAGTGCAAGTCTGGGTCACTAAGACACATAAATATAATAAATACATGGAGAACTGGAAGTCCACCTGACTCTCCTCAGCTCCCAGTACAAACTTACAGACAACCAGCAATGTGACCTGTGACCAGAAGCATTTGCTGAGTTAAGTCCACTGAAAGCTTAAGCACGACACATTCTCCAAAGACAAAAGAAATTTTTGTACTTTCAACTTGACACCAGAATATTAAATTGCCAAAATCCAAAGCTGCCAGTTTGGCAACACATATTACTCTTAGTATGACATATTCCAAAGAATATGTGGCAAGCTACTCCCAAAGACTTATTCACTCAAGTGCTTAAGTATGATCCTTTAAAGTGTCAGAAGGCTTTGCTCAAACAAAAAGCACAATTTAAACCTCTCTTACAGTAAAGCATTCCAAATTTCTGGGTGCTCTGCATTAAATAATCCAGCATTTTAATTTTCCTTTTAAACATTAACCAAAAGCTTCTGTCTCTGAAAACAGAAGAAAGGTTGCTGGGTCCACACCTATTTCTAACATGGCTACTTCTTTGAATGAGATGACATTATAGATGTATCCCAACCTCTGCACTCTGAAGGTTTCAGTTTACATTTAATTTGAGGCACAGACAGCAGAAGTTTAATGGTTTAGAACTAGGCTGCCACAGATAATTTACAAATCACTACACCCTAACAGATAATTTCATTTTCACTTTCGAAACCTACAGCAAGAATAGCAGGTGGTGCTACAGCTCCAAGATTAGTGGTGAAGTTAAGTGACACTTGCACAGCATGGGTCCTGCCTGAACTCAGCTCTAGAAAATACCATTAGTCCCCCACATTCATAAATCCCATTTAAAAAGAAGTTACAAAACCACTTACAAGTTCCAAAATTAGAGTGAGGAAATGAGCTATTCTACAATGTACTGGCTCAGAGCCAAACTGGACTCTTGAAAAATAATTGATAGTTGTTGACATCACATAAACAGGATACTTTTTATAGGAACAAGAGCAGAGACCTTTTATTGGCCAGCTTTCATTAACTATTGCACAGAGCCAAGAGCATGAGATATGGGATTTTATTTACCAATTCCTCCTTTTAGTTACAACCTACCATAAACTTACCCAACAGCAGAAACTCTAAAAAGCAGGCAAGAGTGTTTCATGCTTCTTTTAGGAGGAAGGCTTCTCATGCCATCAGCATAAAATGAATTAATGTCCACACTGAAACCTTCAGATTTTCAGTATGTTAGTTTCAGTGTTTTAATCTATCAAAGACCTTAAATCAATCCACATTCATTGCAATTAAACTTTGAAAAATTAGAATACTGATTTATAATGGCCAGCCTTTGAGGGACATTTAAGGAAAGCTAAAGGAATTATCATGCATGCAGTATATTCAGATTTAAGGGCCCTTAATTTAATTTTCACTGTTGGGCACAGAAAGCAAGCCAAGTCCTGTCCCAGTGATGGGCAGAATCACACCTGTCAGACTTTGGATTAAGTCAGCAAAAGCACTTCCAATGAACACTGAAACGTATGCTTCAAGAGAAGCACGTACTATAAACTCTCTTCAGACACAGATGCTTTCCCAGAAATGAAAAGGCCATTATGGACAAGGAGGAGGTCCTTAATTCAGTGGTGAAATCTCAATTTCAACTCCAGTGAATGAATTACAATAAGCAGGTGTGTAACATTCTGGTCCCTTTTTTCACATATGGGCATAGAAAGCTACAATTTCACATATGGGGACAAGAAAAGCTACAATTTCAAAACTTCTTTATAATCCTGGAAAAGGGTTTCAGACGTTCAAGTCAAGAAGCTACCAAGAACTTAAATAATGCTGAACACCAGGTCATGGTCATTTTGGTTTTGGTTGGCCATCTACTAACAAGCCTGTTTTCATCCTGGAGCTTCCTGTTTTTTTCCTGGAGCAAGGGCCCCTGGGGAGGCAGCAACTTCCTGCTTTGTGTCTGTACAGCATGGACAACATGCAGTCCTGACTGGGTCTCCTGGTGCCAGTTCTAAGTGTTTGCAAAAAAAACTAAAAGCTCAGCAGAGCCTCCCAGTGCCACAGACACAGCCTAGAAAAATGCACAAGGGAAAGGGCCACAGACCCTTGACCAAATATCTTTCCAATTCTAGAAAAAGCACAAGCAAAGAACAACAGATGATGTTTGCTACAGAAATACTGCAAAACCAGCAACACTATTCTAACAAGCAGCCTAAACAGAGCATCTGGATTCACACTTTTTGGAAGCTCACAGCCCATTTTATGTTCAGTAACACACCTTCCAGGCTCTGATCCAGACTCCCTGTGCAGTCATCACAACATACACCATAGATTCAGACAAACAGATGAGACTTTTACCAGAGGGAACATCATTTTCCCAGACACATAAAGCCATTGCACCAACCAGGATGAGACACCTGAGGAGGATAAACCAGGTAGTGACTGTAAATAAACTCTTAATTCTGTCCTGTAGCTTCATCCATCCAACATCAGTATCTTCCTACTTCCTGTTCTTCCACCAAGTACTGCTTTAACAAACCACAGTGCAAACTTCACTATCAACAGCTGAAACTTTTCTAAAGGTCTCCAGTGAAATTAATTTCTATCTGTAGAATTCAATACCTCAAAGACAATGCACAATAAGATCAGTTTCTCTCTCTGGAAGTCTTGTCTGTCTCTGGGGTTTCTTTCCATTATTGCTTTAGATGCAAAGCCTTTTACAACATAAAGGGCAACTATGGCCTGGAGGTCATCTTCAGACCTTAGAGAAATTTTAGTCTTATAAATTCATTGCAAATATCACTTATTTTGACAAAATCCCCCTCTGTTACAATGTCTTTGCACAACTAGAAGTAGGTGCAAGGCTTTTGTTGGTATGAAGACAAGAACACCTGAACCTCCACAAGTTTCATTACTGAAATACGGCATTCAAGCCTCTTAAACATGTGGATAGTCCACCTATAACACATTTATCTGCTGAGAATATTTCTCTTCTCTGATCAATACTTCCTCCAAATGATAAATGTTTCCTTGTAACTGGGGAAGAGCTAACAGAAAGGCTGGAGAACATCCAGGTTTTTTAACACAGAGAATTCCCAAAGGTAGGAGAAGGGAGATGCTGGGCTGATAAAGTGTTTCATATCTCGAATATTCCTCTCCCTCATTTAAATTCTACAGTATGGAGGAAATATGCTCTGAAAACTTAGTGATAGGGTCTGACAGAAAAGCCTCATAAGGACATCTGGGGGAGGGAATAAAGCAGCCTAAACAATTAGACTAATTGCCTTAGAGTCTAATACACCAGTAGTAGGTGCTACTTGGCTTCTTTCTTTGCAAGACCTCCCCAGTGCAGCAAGGAGACCAGCTGTTATACAGTGCCATCAACATGATAATTCTTAGTTTGCTGCTCACACATTCTCTGCATCCTTGGGCTTCTTATCACTGCTTCTGGAGCTCGCACCTCTCATTGAGTAACTCAGAAATGCAAACAGATTTAAAATACCAGGTAAGCTCTGTGGATAGGGATCAGACTACTCCAGCTATAAATTCTCCACAGCAGTCCTGAAATGTAATCAAGACCACATGAGAACAAAAGAGCATAACTGATTTCTGGTTCTGTCACCTCCTCTTGCTTACTCATTAGTTCATCCATGTGTATACATGCAGAACATAAGGCTTGACAGGTGAAGTGATTAGCACAAGGTAATGATATCTCTGGAGAATTCATGCTTATAATTCCCAGCAATTACCCCACAATAACTCCTCTTATTTTTAGTATTTAACATTTGAGGGTGCAAAGAAGGACTCTGAAATGCTGAGCAGGCACTCAGTGCCACAAGCCTGAGACACTTCAGGATTATCTTTCTGTCCCAGGATATTTAGCAGCTAAAAAACAGCCTTATGCATTAGCAAACATGAAAGAGGCTTGTTTGTTAGACACAAGAGACTTAATGTCACATTATGAGAAAGCAAAAGCCCACAGAACATAAAAATGAAGTGACATCTGCCAAGGGAAACATGAACGCACCCAGAGAATAGCACCTGTGTAGAATCTGATTTGTGATACTAATCATCAAGCTCAGTATTCTCCTTCAGTAAGCAATGGTGCTGCTTGGCAGAAATACCATCAGGTAGCTGAGCTAATAATAATTTAGCATAAATTATCTATATGATATATATGGTGTCTAACTGTTTGGAGACATTGAAATCCTGACCAGATAATTAGAAGGCATCTCCTTTAAAGTACTGAACATAAAAGTGGGGAGAATTAATTGATATAATCAGCTCTCTCCCAAAGTGTTCAAGATGAAGGAATACATGAACTTTTAAAATTAACAAAGTTAAATTTGCAAAAGCATTTTCGCAGCACACGTATGAAGGCAAGAATTTTAAAAAGTCACAGGCTGCTTCATTTGGTTTCCCTGGAAAATAGTAATAAACACACACCACCACCAAGACATAATATTTCATTATTAAATTTGACCTTCCAGACTTCTGTTGAAATTAAGGACCCAAAATGTGGACGCTGGATTAAAAAAAAAAATGCAGAGTGTGCATTCAATTAACTGTGCACACATATGGAAAGGCACTCAGCCATGCTAAGTTTGCCTTAGGGACATCCAGCTGTTGTGAATGATCAATACATTCCTCCCCTCCAAAACCATCTCTTGTTTGTGAGAAAGTATTCTTAAGCTTTAGCCATTTGTTTTCAATCTTTCCTAAGGTAAGACTTTTTTTTTCTATTACTATTGCCAAGGATTTGGGGTTTTTTGCCATATTGCTCTGGGTCAAAAAGAAAACAAAATTCATAAACTTCAAAAGAAAAAGGACTTGCAAATAGCTTTGTGCAAAAAACATGCAGTAAATTCCAGCTTGAAAGATCAACATTTTGAAAAGTTATGAACAGATCAAAACAGAATTTCTAATAGCACCTGCTGCAGGTGCTGAACTTCACATTTATCTTCTAGAGAAATTATGAAAAGGTGACAAAGAGGCATTTGTCAAAAGACTTGACTGCACCAATATATGAAGTACAAGTCTAAAAGAGTTTTCTTCTAGCTATAAACCCACTCCAATATGCTCAGAAGTCACCATTTCATTAATGCAAAAAAAACCCCAAACATAACTTATGAGTGAAGTAGGCAAGGAGGGTTACAGGTGGTTAATCATCTGCTCTGAACATGTGAAATACTACACAGGTACACTAAGGAAATCAATATCTGTACTCACAAAAGTACCTTAGTCCCTATGTAAGAACTTGCAGTATGTAGTAAATAAAACCTCTTAATAAAATCTTGTAATAAATAGTATTCAAAGAGGCATATTAAGAAGCAAGTTATCAAAGTTCCTTAAAACATTTAAGCCAAAAATTAGAAATAAGAACTCAGGATCACACATTAAAAAATCTTTTTTATTTATCAAGAACTTATCTTTACAGCTATGGTTTACTGAGTGAAACTGCATTTACTCTGCAGCTATCTTTACTAAAACCAAGTCTGAATTAAGAAAGGAAAAAAGGTCATGCTCCTCCCCATAATAAGGCTGCTTATATGACTCACAATGACATGCCATCATTGTTCCAGGGTCCACACATGTTCCTTGAGCTCAATTCTTAAACAGTCACCTCTCACAGCATAGAAAGAAACTACAGTGAACTAGTGAAGCTCTGATAACCTTCACTGCATTATTAATATGGTCACTTCTCACCTTCCAAGCCACCATCTCGGGCTTCCTGCAGTCTGGATACATCACCACTGTCACAACCCAAACAGTAATTCCTCTATTACCCCCACAAAACTCCCTCCAGAAAGGGGTGCTTTGCCACAAGCTCCACCAGCTACAGAGGGGACCTTGGCACTTACCAAAAATGAAGCATCAACTGGTGTCATTTACTCTGCCCAAGGCAGATTTTAATATGTAAAACTATCTTTAATGACTGGTCTGTATTTTGCATGCATCTACCCACTGATTTTTATCTTTTCTTACCCTTATCAAGTGAGAGCAAAGACTGCTACAAGTCTGACAAGTCTTCATTTCCCTCAAAATAAATGGCAAGGCCAGACACTAAGCACTAGGGCAAGGACAGAACTGACAGGCCTGCACAGAAGTGTCAGTCTGCATTTCACCTTGGAATAGAAAGGGGCTACAAAATAACATAGAGGAAGTCTTGGCAACAGAGGGAGTACATAAACAGAGACATGGAGGATCTGAAATAAACTCTATGTCCCAATTGCCTTCAGGATGCTCCAAAGGCTGTTTTCAGAAGATCTGCAGCCAAAATTAAGTTTCTTTACTCTTAAAAGATGTTATCCTTTAAAAATTATTACTAAAGCCAAAGAGATAGAGATACAGACGAGATGGGAAACGTTTCCCAGGTACTGAGGGAATGAAGAACGAAGGTTGCAAGAGACCTGCAAGATTATCTAGTCCAACCACCACCCCAGCACCACAATACTAACCCCTAAACCATAACCCCAATCCATATCCAGACACCTCTTGGACATTTCCAGAGGCTGTGACTCCACCAGCTCCCTGGACAATTCACTACAATACCTAACCACTTTTTCAGTGATTTTTTTTTTTCTAGGATATAATCTGAACATCCTCTGGTGCAACTTGAGGTCATTTCCTCTCATCTTTTCACCTGAGACAGGGCAGAAGAGCCTGACCCCAATACTGCAACCTCCTGTCAGGTAATTAGAGAGCAATGAGGCCCCCCAGTGAGGGGCCCATCCTTGTAAGATGTTTTCCAGACCCTACACCAGCTCTCTTGCCCTTCTTTGGGCTTTCCACAACCCTTGTTGGTTTTGGCCATGGATATTTGGTGGATAGACTCCAGACTCACTTTGGAATGACTCCATAACCAGACCCTCAATCCATTCTGGACAAGGCTTCTTACACCCATCACATTTACATGGTTTCAAGTTTGACCTTACAGTCACACTGTTGGGTCTTCTGTTCTTCACATCTTTTCTCAGAAACCATGGACCACAAGAAAGTTTGTCCTTCTGCTGTTTTCATGATCATTTTTCTAGGTTTCTGGGCTATCTATGGTATTAGGGTAAATGCACTGCATGACCTTATAAAAGAAGAGTCCCAAACCATGAAAGACTGTGTATGTGATTGTCAAACTCGCTCATATTCCCTGAGACACTCATTTTAGGACAAGGAAAAAACACAGAATATAAGTTCTTTTATGTCACCACATTAGTCACGGTATTTGATAAACTAAAGGAAAAAACTTGGTAGTGAAAATAATTCCACTCCTTCCCAAACTTTGATTTTCTTCTGTGTTAGGAAAACAATCTTGTTTCAAGAACTTGACGTGCATTTGCACCAAAGGGTCTCTATATTCCCACATGCTTCACCAGTGTGAGATGAGAAGGCAAATGATTAAAAATTGAAGCTGTCACACATAAAGAGATTAATTTTCCTTCAAACCCACGTGTCCTCTGTCTGAGATTTCTCCCAACACGCCTTGAGTTATTCTTTGCAGAAATAATGCCTGGCTAACACATCACTTCAGCAGAAATGCACTGGGAGAAGGCAGCAGACAACAACACCTCACCCACTGAAACATAAAGCAAGTTACCTCTCGTTTGTTTCTCCTGGCAACTTTGAGAAATTCCATAAGGATCTGCAACTGGGCAGCATGAGACTCCTGTAACACAGTAAATAAGGAAGTGTAACTCTACCACGAACATTAAGAGAAACAAATATTCACTTTACACACAGAAATCCACACAGCACAGAAACTACTTTCATTTAGAGGTCAGCAAAAGAAAAATAGCTTAAGGAAGTTTTAAAAATGGCAGTTTTACTTTATCTCACAGGTCTTAAGATTGTTTGGTTGACAGCAATTTTTTATGTGAAGGCAACAGTCCTTGTAACAGTTCCTCCTAATAAGGTGAAATGCTTCTTTTTTTCTTTGGCTACTGCACCTGGAATGGATTTTGGAATACAGGTTCCTCACAGACTCACCTTCTACCCTGGAAGATCATCAGCATCCACTTCGTGATCAACACACTAAAGGATGAAGTATTTATATTAAAACAACACCTCCCCCAAAATTTACAGTTATGCTTATGTAGAAGTTAGAGCTGAAGATTTCTCCAGAGTGAAAGGCAACAATAAAGTCACTGATGAAACTAAACCAGCCCTTTCAAATATTTTTATAACAGGTTATTTACCTCAGCCATCAGCATAGTGTTTTCACCCAAATTGGCCAAGAACTTGACAGGGCAAGATAAAAAGAACCACAAGAGGAAAGAAAACTAAGACCTATATTCCAGCATTAATACAGCCCTAATCATATCCCAGCATTCCAAGACTTATTTTCACAACCTACTGAAATATTTATTATTAAAGTATTGTGAACATACACTCAAAAAGGATCAAGACACAGGAGCACACAATTCATTAAAGGCAGAGGGGACAAGGAAAGTAAAGACATTGAATGCAAAAACACTACTTTTCTGGAGTTATTTTCTTACTCCCCGTGATCTGACAATAATAAAAATGAAACAAGTAAAGCTGGACAAGAAAAATGCTTTTAAACTCTTTAAATGTCAGGAGTGGTTTCACTCTTTGGGCTTAGCATCCTTGGAAGATATTCATACTCAGAAATACTCATACACTCAGTCATATGCCTTCTTTGCTTCAGATTTGTCACAAATTATACAAAAAGGCCTACAGAGAAAAGAAGTTTTATTCTCTTTTTCCCCACCATACCTTCACTGAACCACAATATACATATTTACAAGTCCCCATGCAATAAGGCAAAATAACAGTTCTGCTAATAGTCAAGAATATTTTGGGATTACTTTCTTTCCATCAGAACCACAAGTTGTAAATATTGACTCTGTAAGAGTAAGTTAAGATATTCCCAATACAACTTTTCCTCACCTGTTTTAAAGCACTATCAAGACTCACCCTCCTACTCAACGTTCATTGGGTCAAAGTCTGTAATAATCCAGTAAATTATAATAATAATTTATAAGGTCTGGTTCTGCTAACTTGCAAACAATCTCTTGAAAAGAACAGCATGGAATGGCCAAATACAAGAACTAACACAAACCAACTACATTTCAGTGAAATCATACAAACAGCTTGATTCATACTGGATAAATCTTCAAACCAGCTTCATAAACAAGATATCTGAACTTTTCTTTCAAGCCTTAAATACTGAAAAAGCCTTCAGGAATGGTAGTCATTCAGATTCTGTTGGTACTGAAACTAAAGGGTGTGGTCCTTTCCACATGCTCATTGTGTCTATTCTTTAATCTCTATTCTGGACTTCTTCATGGTTATTACTAAGAAAGATTTGACATTTACTCATGTAGCAGACAATTAGCAAACTTCTTCACGTGCTTTTCTGTGTTCTGTGAGTCATTTTCTCTTATCCTTTTCTGTTTTCCCTGCTTGTTTATACAACCCTGCCAGCAACAGCATTATAAGCACGTTATGGGCATCACAGCTGAAATGTTATTTCACTGCAAAGGTCAGCAAAACAGTCACCTTTTAAACACCAAAACACAAGAGAAAATACTGAGCAATTAATTCACCAACAAAATCTTGCTTCCAGGAAAAGGTAACAAAAGAAAAAGCTTCTAAATACACAGTGTTCATTTAAATAAGAGAAACTTCTTACTGCTTCCAACTGCTTCTTCTTTTGCACCAGCAGCTCCAGCATCAGGTTGACATTGGCTAAGTCAAGATTGTCTTGATCAGTTCCCAACAAATCTTGAATTATCTGCCACCTGTGGCCATTCTAAAAAGAGAACAAGAGATGCAGAAGAGATGGTAAGTCCGAGCCACCCAGGGCTATATAAGCCATCCAACAACAGATATTAAAAGCAACACAGCAATATTTCATCCCTCTGTAAAATTGCAAAACTGTTTTCAGATCCAGATTCTCAATTCTGCCATGTGTACAGGATATGGCTCCTCTGACCTACTGTGGAACTTCTTATCTTATTTGGAATATATTTGTGCTTCATGAAAGCATATTTGCTGCTGCTGCTGGGAAAAGATTATTTCACAGCAACAATTTTATCTGATTTGTGCCCCAGTTTCTGAGAACATGTTTCTTTGGGATGGAAAAAAAACCCCTCCACATTTATCCAAGCTTAGTTGGATTACATCTGAAATACTGTTATGCATCAATACCTTTTAATTTTTTCAAGCCCAACTAACAGGTGAAACCCTCATGCTAAACTCAAATCAAAGAAGATAGTATCAGCTTATTTTTTCTACTGTCACCTCTCACATTACTCCTCCTAAGTGTAAGGGAAATGTGAAAGCTGGGAAGAAGATGGAGCTCATCAGGTTGATCTCATTTAAATTGCTTGGAGCTGTGGGGGACTCCTCTGAGGACCAAAATACTACTATACAGCCCATTCTTCCCTGAAGTCTCTTTTCTTATCAATAAAAAAAGAAAAAAAAAAGGTATCTTTAAGCACAGGAAAACCTGAATAACACATTAATGCTAGCACAGCTTTACATCAAAAAGCCTTAAAGTCTTAGGAATCAACAGGAATAGCGGAGATGTCTAAAGAGTATCTAAGAAACAAAAACTGGATTAAAAAAACCTGTCCTAAAAAAGCTACGACAATAAATCAAGTTATTTAAATTGGCAAGAACTAGAAATGCCATCCAGTCTAAATCAGATACTTTCTCAGAGGCTGTAGCCTTTTTGTATTAACTAGATTAAGAAAAATAAAATCTGTAACATCCATATAGAACACACAACTTTTTATACAGTGCTTCAGAACCTATGGGAACTACTCAGGCCAAAAACTCAATTTCAATCTGGAACAACTGCAAAAAACCCCGTGATTTTTAAACAAGTGAATAGGATTTGAGACACATTTTAACAGACTAATGCACTAGTTAATTGTACTATTGCTAAACTACTCCAATGTTCAAATATGCCTTAACATGATTTCTTAATGAGACCATGACTATTGCATTTGCTGCAATGTGTCTTGGATGACTTCCCTTAATACCAAAAGTAATCCAAGGCACATTAAAGAAGGGGTACAGGAGCAATGTTACTCTTTATAGACGTCTGTAATTTTCATCTGCTGCCAAAACGTAGACACAACACTGTTTTGGGCATGAAGTCATGGTAGATTGTCTACTTATTGGTAGTTATCAAAAATAGGTGCATCTACAAGCATAGCTTTTAAAGAGTAAAACCAATTTGCAAGAAGCTACTGTACATGCCTTCAGGTCAGTTGTGTGCACTTCAAACCAGATCTGGTTTATGCATATTTTATATTAAATATTGTATATGCATATTTTATAATGAATATAAAAACTTACTGTGAGTAAACCAATGAATCTTTAAAGAATGCTCTTTTCAAACACTGACAGCACTGGCCTCTGCAACACAGCCCCTAAATTAATACCACTTTAATACAAGCTTTTAAAAACAGGTGCTCCATGATTTTTAATATTATTTTGCAATCTTATTTATGAATTGCAAAATACAAGGCTTTCAGACATAGCAGGACAAACATGCAGGTTTTTGGCTCATGTCCTATATTCTTTTTGATCTTAATATACAAGAGCATCCACAGGTGGTTCTGCTGAACTGAGGACACAGATCCTGCTCTGATTCTGTGACATGAAGCAAGTCTAGAATTATCCAGGCAGTTTTATGTGGCATCTGAACCAGAACACCAGGCTCCAAACGTATCTTTCTCCCTCTTGTGGTCGGTATCAGCATTCCTCCAGTTTCCTGACACAACACAGCTTCCCACATGTGATCAGACAAGCCCGTGGCACTTCTAATCATTCACTGCTCTCATTGTAGCTGTAATTTCCAACACTAAACGAAAATTATTGCCTTTAAACAAGTGTACTTCCATGGGCAGTTTCCCAGGTTATATGCAATACATCAAAGGACACTTGCTAACACAGCTTCTCTCTACACATATTGCTGGTGGGAAGAACAGGAGTTACCTGCCACTGATATTGGTATTATTCCCTCTTAAAGCAAGTTAAAGCATCAGGTCAACAGTGCAATCTCTTGTCAGTTAAGTCATGTAGTTACACTTGCTGCACAGAATCATTAAATAAAGTAAAAAAGTTGGAACATACGGTGCTACTCACTGAATGGTCCAGTTTGAGTCTTTTCTCCTCAGATCTTTGCTTCTGTTTAAGAATTAATTCATTAACTAAAAAACATAAATAAGATGTCAAAGAGATGGATTTAAAGTTCACCAAACCAGTATGAAAGATTCTACCTCAATATTTTTATTTAGTTATTAATTCCACAGTAAGATGTTTATCAGTAATTAAAACAGTAGAAGATGCCTCCACTTTTTGCCTTAGCAATTTATTCCTTGGTGGATTTTTGTAATGTATAAAAGATTTTTTGAAAATTACCAAATACAAAGCCTACACATTATCCAAATTGATTCAGTTCCTTCTTCTAAACACCCATGGTTCCCTGAGAAAGTTTTTCAACTCTGAGGCAAAAGTATGTCACAGAAGAGTATGAGGGAGATAAATCAGGTAATGTTCTATTACAGGCCAAAAAAATAAACACAGCTGAATAGAACAACTTTTTCCTTGAATTATCATGTGCACTTCTAAAAGATATATTTTGCTATTATTTAATTTTATGCCCATCCAGCAAATGTAAAGAGAAAGGTAACTTCAACCCTTTGCACTCAAGCTCTTCCCCCTCCAACACATGCCTCAAATCCCTGGACACAGGAGTATGGAAACACACTTTGGCCCAAGTTGTACTCCAAGACCTGCCTCAGCACCATCTCCAGCAGAACAAGATTAGCTCTAAAGCAGGATGCCCATTTCTGAAGCATTTCTTGGTTACTGTGGCTTGTCAGACATTTATTATTCAATGAGTATCTCAGCACACGAAATCAAGATTTGCTTTAGTTTGGTATTTCACACTGCAATGGGCTTCCTTTAATCTTTGCTCCACAAAACTAAGCTTTAAACTGTATTTCCACCTAGCAACATTTCCTCCCTCTTTAAGAAGCAATTAGGATTGCATATAGGTATATGTATGGATATTTTCTCTGTATCTAATTTACACCTACATCTATCATATGGGCCTCAGTACAGCAGCCAAAAGAGCACAGCCTCCACCCTTTCAGTGTCCAAGCTTTGTAAACAGGGCATGTTCTCTTTTATTAGGCAGACAAGAGTGCAAGAAAACAAAAGTAAAGCGATTCACATCTCCAGTCATAGGAAAAACAGCTTTGTTTTTCATAGTATGGAAACAGCAGCAAGTTAATCTCACTACTGTCACTCAGCACATAGAACTGCTGGAGGCAGTGCAGTATTAACAATTTATACTACTAACCTTTTTTATATAAAAACGACAACCAAGGCACTGATATTTGGATTGTTTTCAACATCCAGAAGACTAATTTATAGGACAAATTTACAAGAGAAACATCTTAACCAAGATGTTTCTCATGCAAGCAAGCCTAAAGCTCACCTAAGAAGTTGGGATAAAGATGATCAATGTTGTCCACAACATAGTTGCATTTGGGACATCTGTTATTGTCCTCCAGGCTCTGGTGAATACATTTATAGCTGTTCAAAAACAAAAAACAAAACAAGTGAGCCCACGTGAAGAAACAAAGCATAAGCACAAGGTAAATAATATCAGCCTTAGACAAGGTGCACTGTTTGTGTTGCCAGCTAAGAGCTGTGCTGCCAAGAACCTACAGTGGAGTCAAAATGTTCCAGTGTTTGAACTCAGAGTGTGCTACAGCAGAAAGCAAAGGTTTCTGGCAAGGATCACAAAATTTAGTCAAGCACCTCACTCTTATTGCCCTGAGGATTACTGCAACGTGGATACTCCAGCCACAACACCATCTCAAATTCATGCTCCCCACCACTTCCACAGGCAGAGGTAGCAAACAGATTGAATTACTCAGAAACAACTCTGCTAGCTTAGCCAAATACTTGGTAATCAATACTAAAAGCATTTTAGGTAACTGAGCAGAGGAAACACCTTCACCAACTTCTCCTATTTCCCCCCACAGCTGCTCTTCTCACTATCAGTGACTTCAGAGGTGCTCACTTCTGAATTGAGGGACAGAGGAATGAGAAGATACACTTTACCATCAGGTTTAAGAATCTCAACAAAAACCTGCTTGATGTCAGCTCCTGATGGAGACAGCAGGTGGTAACATGGCTCCACTCCTTCTAAATAAAGGTATTTCAATGTTTCTCATCTTGGAGCTCTAAAAAGTTACAGGTCACAGGGATAAAGTGTTCACAGAGGGCACAAAATCGGCTGTTAGCTTACCTGTTGCAAGCCAAAACTCTTCTGAAAGTTACCTGAATCTGCTGCTTGAGAAAGTTCTTTATACTACTATAATATTACTTCTTACAAGGGTTATTTCTAATCAGCAGACACCATAAGAGTATAACATAGACAAGACACTGTAGGACATCATGGTTCAACATTTCTATCTATCCCTAGAGGAGAGGAGAGGAGAAGCAGCACGTCATTCCAGAAATGCCCCTAAAGGGTTCTTGCACTTCTCCATGAAACATTTGCTCCTCGTGACAGCCAGAGATAACACACTGAAAAGTAACTGGGGCCAGGCCAATTCAATACAACAGGAAAGCCTGAAGCATACCCTCTCTTACAAGGTTTAAAATAATTGCAATATACAATGTACAAGCCACTTCAAACTGCACACGGTCTTGCACAAAGGTAAGGAGGAGCTGCCAACATTGCTCCCAACACCTCTACAAAGGTGATGCCAGTAGAGGTAAATTAATGAACTGTTCTGACCCTGGACAGTGGGTGTTACTAGCAGTTTATGAACATTTTATTTCTTTACAAATACGGTGGCACAGCACTATTTGGTTAAGACACTTGGAGTTTTTTAGTCTAACAGGTACCCATCTTTAAAAATTTATTTCCACTTTTTTCTTCAGTGTAGAGACAGAAGAGAGAAAAGAAACTCAGAATGAAAGGGAATCACAGCAACACCTGTCTGCACATGCTGTAGGAGATGGACATTTTATGCAATACAAGAAACCAAATATTACCAGAAGCTGTGTCCACATTTTGTCATGTAGGCTTCTTCAATCATATCAAAACAGATGGGGCTGAAAACAAAGCAAAACAAGAGTCAGAAAGATGTCTGGTTTATGTTAAAATATGAGGAAAAGTATTATTAATTCAAAGCAACCACCTATTTACGCTTAGCTAATAATCTCCTACAGGTAAAATGAAAGGACATACTAGTCCAACAGCAACCACACAGCATAAAGGTCAAAAGGGCAATCGACAGTTCTTTGAACTCTGAATGATACTGCAGTTTGCTACAATTAGAAGCCAGTAAGTGTTCACTCAAGCTTTTTAACACCTGCAGACAACCCAAACAAAGCCAGAGAATCTTCAACAAGCAAGGCTGCAAAAGACCCTTCTAACCATCTGTACTAGGTTTCAAACAACATGCAAAAAACCCTGAATTTTTAAATTAATAGACAATGTATTTATAAATGATACCAAAACTAGTTTCTCCCCTTTTTTTCAGCCAATAGCTATCTATAATTTTTAAAAGTGGCACAAAGAGGCAGGGCAGATCAGAAACAGTAGTGATGTCATGAGAACAAGGACTAATAAGTGGGTGGAGAAGGTGCAAACGAGGGGGTGTGCCTGCAGAGCACTGCCGGGTTAAGGCTGCAGCAGAGCAGGACGAAACCAACAGGCAGCAGGTGATACAAAGCCAAAGACGGGAAAGGTGGAATAACTAGTTAGTGACCAGAGCACAGCCAGCTCTCTGCGGGGGATTGCCAAGAACCAAGCAGGCACCTGAAGAGAAGGATGTGCAAGCAAACAGTGCTCCACAGGAACCTGGGCACAACGAGAGAGGAATCCAGAGAGACAGGTAGTGGAAGAAGTCTGGCTTATTAAGTGTCTGTGACACGTTTGAAAGGAAAATGAAACACAAATGAAAGAAGAGGAGAGCTGCATCCAGCACACTTCCAGTGACTCCTATGGCTGCTCTCCCTGATAACTGGTGAGATTTGCTGTCACCATACTCATCTCCAGGTCCTGGCCAGCTACCCAGCAAGATGCCATGGGCAGCAACATCACAATTCTGCACTAACACGTGGATCAGCTGTGTCACAAGCTTCACCTTGTTTCCAATGCCTTACAGAGATTCAAACGCTCTCCTCTCACTCCCTCAAGTCCACATCAATCTCAGTTCCAGAGAGGCTTTCACCAGTGCTTGTTTTCTTCAGAATCAGCCTCCTCCCACCTTCTGCCAACAAGGCAGTTCTCACCGAATGAGCTGTTAATAAACTGTTAACAACTTCTGCAAAGCAGGAATCTTTTCTGCATCCAAAACTCAGATCAGACTGAATAAACCAGCAGGGGAGGGGAGCACCTCCACAGAAGGCATTCCCCCATTCTGTAATCTATTTTAGAGTACACTAACCCCATCAGAAAACAAAACTTAACAAAAACAGGAGGGAGGAAACACCTCCTAAATACTTTTAAGCACATAGAGGAGAAGCTGTGGCCCCTGCTCTAAATCACCATAAAACACGGCTGTCATGAAAGGTTTGTCCAGCCTAACATACGAGCCAGGTTGTCTTAAACATTCCACCAAATCCTCTGTATAAATACAGTGTAAAGGCAAACAAATCACACCAGAATGCTACTCTCTGAACCAGCTGAGCCATCTTAAAGAGGCCTTAAAATAATTAATACACACCTGTCCCTCTTCCACCCTGACAGACCTTTTTCTACACTTGTCTTGAGCAGCACCAATTTCAGGAGTCCAAGTCACTTTTTACAAGTTACTTCGTTTCAAGGCACTGTTCAGTCAGAATAAACTCCAAGCAAATTCAACCAGCACGGGCAGATTATTAGCAGGAGAATAAGGCATCTCTGAATTCTGTCAGCTGGCCTTTAAAAGAGGAAGTCAGAGACTTAGGGTTAGATGAGTATCTAAGGGTAGTTTCTCCTCACTGGCAAGGAATGGTTTCTTCTAGTCACACTGTATAGTGAGGTACACACTCTGTGTCACGCTAGAAACTGCTATTCACCACAGGGCCAGAGGTAATGCTCCTAACAAGGCTGTAATGCTCCTCTGCCTGCAGGAGAGCATCACAAATTAGTGCTAAAATAGGAAGATTACCTCCTAACGTGCCAGTCACACGAGATCACTGTTCCCAAACTACTCCTTCATACCAGTTTGATTGGAGAAGTGACAGGGCAAAAACAGTTGAGAAAAAGCAATCAGAGCCAACAAACACAGCTATTCAGTACCAGGGACATCATCAATGGTACTGAAGTTTCCATCAGGAACTGTTTTCCCCCAAAATGCTCTCTGATTGTGGAAACAAGATTGAAATATTTTAATACTTACTGAAGCCAAGCTGACTGCAACACATGAAAATTGCTACACAAGAGCTGTTTGAACCTAATCTAACACAAAGGGAAAGTTAAGAAAGAAGTGGAGTGATGGGGACTTGAGACATACTAGAGTTTGTAGTATACACTGAAACAGGGAAGCAGAAGTATGGTGAAATCAAGGCTTCTGTTCATGAGGTAGCTTATTCTCTACTTGTCTTAAGCAGCAGAGTCAGGTTAAAAGGATGCAAATGACTTCAGCAAGCCAAAAATGTCACTGATCTCTAGGAAATAAGGCATCAGTATGTAATAAATGCTATTTTTAAATCCAGCACTGCAAAGGCTCACCATTCTTTCTCTGCAGGGCAGACCTCAAACATTTTAAACATCCATTTTAATCAAGTTAATGGCTTTAAGTTTTGCCAGTTGTTTTCCAGGCACTTCTCAAGAGTGCTAATGTCACCCTACTGCTACAAACACCTGGCTGAAGTGGTCACTATGAAATTTAAACACACTGCAACAGCAAACAACATTCATTATAGTGCCTACCTCCTGTTCAGCTCCTCTCTGGTCTAATCAGAGACCAGGACTTGCTGCAGGCTCTGTCCCTCCCATGGAAGGTGGCCAGGTTAGAGATCACTGCTGTTACTATCTACTCACTGTGAAGCTTTAATATAACAACAGGTAGTAAGACTCCATGTACATGGTATGCAAACAGCTTGCTGTGGTTTTAGTTTGTGACTTCAGGGAAAGTTAGCAATATTCCTTGACTAAAATTGCTTTCCAGACCACAAACATGGGAAGAACTACACTCAGCCCATGCCTGGATTAACAGGTAACCAGCTGAGGGAAGAACTGGTTTTAAAAACCCATGAACCTGCAAGTCCAGGTGGCATACAGCCCTTCCCACAGCTGAGCTGTGGTACTGGGTGCTGATCTCCAGATCACCATGCAGCACCCTCTCTTCCACACACAATTTGTGCCAGAGCTCAGAAACAAGGACTGGCATGAAGCAGCCATTGAAGAGACAGGTAAGATCCACTCCATCCAGGGAGCAAAGCAGATAGCAACTGCTTTTAAAGAGGTTTAGTCAATCATTAATTGGGAGGGCCAATATAAGGCCTGGGAAAACAAGCAATTACATTGCTGGGCAGGAGAAAATCATCTGATTAGAGAAGTCTCTTTCAGACACTCTCCAGGCAAGTGGAAAGACACCTGGCTACTGGATTAGCACAAAAATACCTTTATATTCTGCATCCTGCACTAAGAGAAACAAAGTTTTCCCATTAATGATAAAGTTGTTCACTAAGTCAGACCCATCTGCAGTCCTGACTGCAGTTACACATTTCCAGGCAGAAGCTGACATTCACCACAAACAGGAGACATTTGCAAACTCCTGGGCGTACACTTGCTAAACATTTCACAACCAAAAGTAGCAACACATGACAATGTTTACTCTTGAGCCTCTGCCTCACTTGAGACAGTGCTTTCAGGAGACAGGCAGGGAGGTTGCACATATTAACACTATCCAGGGAATTTCCACTTGCACCTTGATGTTCAAAATTTACCTGAACTTCTTTACTCTTTCCCACCTTCCACCTGTGGCATAATCTACCACTGAGTTTACAGCTGTGGCTAGCAGCAACTCACAGCTCACATTCAGAAAAATTATCAAGTGTTCTCTGCAGCTGGCAGCATCTTGAATTGTCCTTACAGAGGCAAAAAGGGCGTAGGGGGAAAACTTCTGTTTCTCTCACTGAGATATGTAAAGCTTGTTTAAGTCAATTATTTAAATTAATACACACACCTCTCTGCCTTCTTGGATATTGCTCAAAACTCCAGAGATGCCCAGTTTGGTTTATTTCTATATAACTGTATTGCTAACTCAAATTAAAAAAACAGATACTGTAATTTGAAGCTAGAACAATAATAAGTAAGAACAAGCCCTTTAGGCCACAGAAATATACAGCAGTGAAAAACCCAAGTTAACTATAATCATTGTCTGCTCTTAAAGCTTCTGACCCACGCTTCAATATGCTCAGTGTGGCTCTTGTAAATCCTAAGAAAAGACATTTTGCCCTGAGTACTGCTGGGCTGATTTCTTTCCCCTCACTTGTTCAGTGTGTGGTGCTTCTCAATGAGGAGAAAACAGCTCATTACAGGTTCTCCTTGAAGCATGCACAGTACTTACCTGCAGAAAAAAAAGCAAGAACCTCAGCTTTTTGAACCATCTAAAAATACTTCAAGTCTACAAATTGGTTATGGGTGTAATTTCCTTTTCAAACCCCTCATTTCTACAACAGACAACAAAATAGGAAATAAGAGCTGACTAAAAAGGGTAGGGAGTCATGCTGGCAGACCACTAGTGCCAGAGTGTAAGAGTTTAGGGAATAGAGGAGAAAGGGCACTTGTAATTGTGTTCATACCCCATGACAAGAAAACCTGTGAGCAACCAAGCTCACATCAAGAACTCTTAAATCCACCCAACGTGGCCTAGAGCCAGAGCAGGGCATCAGCTGGTGACAGCAGTCCTCTCATCCCCACTCTGCTACTGAGCAAACTACTCATACCACAGTAATAAGCAGTAGTTTTTGACTATCATTTATTCCTAACAGGAATTACTTACTGGTTTTTCTGCCACTAACTTCTTAGCAGCTTCAGGTTTTCACTTCAGTAGCAAAGGTATTTCCTATCAACTCTGCTAGACACTTTACAAGCTGTAAAGTTAAGCCTACAGGGTTTTGAGACAATACCTGTCCTGTGGGAGATGCCTCACATCCAATCCTCACCTGTAAGTCAGAGCTGAAGTTAGAGCTGTCAAAATCATCTTGGAAGCTGTGGCCCACTTATCTTTTCTTTACTATTTCCTTTCCATACATGACTTTCCTACAACTTGATCTTTTTCCCACCACCTCTTCCCTGTTTGCCTTACTCAGATGCAAACACCTAACCTTACTTCCTGTTCTCACGTTTTAGCACATCCAGCCAGCTACAAAAATCAAACCTACTTCTTGTGTTGGGAGGTGTGAAACCCACTAGCAATGGGTTTTCTTCATTACTGCAAATTATTATCAAAGCATGGACTCCAGTTTACCAATTATGTTGAAAGGTGATTCCCAGCTATGAGCTACAGCTCTGGCTGGATGTTAGAAAAACAACATCTGAAAAATTCTTAAACCATCACAGAAGAAATTCCCTGCTAATTTGGTTTTAGGTGCCTGCCTGACACAAAACTTATTGCTGTTTCAAACTAGACAACCTTTCTCAGCAACACAGGCAAACCAAGCCAGCTTTGCTGGAGCTATCAACCATCATGAGGCTCCTTGGAGTCCCATCCAGAGGGGCACTTAATCCTTTGCTGAATCCTCTTCCAAAGATCAGAGGGCTCCAGACCACTCGAGGTCACATTGTCCAGGAAAACAAGGCAGTTGTTTGTGTTGTCAGAACGCTGTGAGGAAACATCTCATGCTGCAGGGCCTTTCCAGAAACTTGGGTGCACTCAAGGAGGAACCTGCCAGGAATAACCTGATTTTGCTTAAAAATAGAGAGGGTGGAGGAAATGCTGCTACACAGAGCCAAACCCAGAAAAAAAGTCAGAGAATCAGGTTGGAAAAGACTTCTGAGATCATCAAGTCCAACCTATGACCCCACACCGCCATGTCAGCTAGACCAGAGCACTGAGTGAGATGTTGAGTTGTTCCCTGAACTGCTCCAGGGATGGGGATTCCACCACCTTCCTGGGCAGCCCATTTCAATTTATAATCAGCCTTTCTGGGAAGATTCCTAACATCCAACCTAAGCCTCCCGGGGGGCATCTTAAGGCTGTGTCCACTTGTCCTGTTGCTGGCTGTCAGAGGGAAGAGTTTGATCCCTACCTGGCTGCAATATCCTGTCATGGAGCTCTAGGAAGTGATAAAGCCCCCCCAGTGCCGCTTCTCCTCCCTAGGCTACCCCTCTCCCCTCCCAGCTCCCTCAGCTGGTCCTCGGGCTCCAGCCCCTTCCCCAGCCCTTTTCTGGACCAGCTCTAACACCTCCATGTCCTTCCTCAATTGAGAGGCCCAGAACTGGACACAGGACTGGAGGTGTGGCTTCACCAGAGCCCGGTTCAGAGCGACAATCACTTCCCGAGTCCTGCTGGCCACACTATTTCTCATAGAGAGAGGCACAAAAGAGGGAAAACCCCAAAGCCACAACCCCCGGAGGGCAGCAGCCGTTCCCTCGCCAGGAGGGGCTGCCGGCCGCTCCCTCCTCCCGCCGCTATTCCACACTCCCCCAAGGCTTCCCAACGGCATGGCGGCGGCGCCGCGGCTTTCCCCCAGCGACATATCGCGACATATCGCGCTCACCACACGAAGTCGTTGCTCTTGTCCTCGTAGGAGTTGATGAGCCCGTTGCAGAGCGGGGTGAGCAGCGGCCTCTTCCTGCCGCCGCCCCCCGGCGCCGCGGAGGAGCCGCCGGGCCGCGC
>JANPWX010000118.1:1168819-1197146 GCA_024734555.1 Trochalopteron elliotii | reverse complement strand
GAGCCGGGGCTGCCGGGGCTTGGGGTTTTCCTCGCACAGTCCCGGCCACGGGCAGGGCTGCCGGTTCGGGGCCGTGGGGCCGGGCGAGGGGTGTGCGGTGGGAGCTTCCAGCCCCGCCTGAAGCCGCTCCTCCTGGCACCACAAATCTAGCGGTGCGCAATCCTGAAGCACAAGTCTGTTGAGGAGTGGCTGAGGGAGCTGGGAGGGCTCAGCCTGGAGAAAAGGAGGCTCAAGGGGTCCTTCCCGCTCTCTATGACCACCTGACAAGAGGTTGTGGCCAGGTGAGGGTGGGGATCTACTCCTAGGCAATCAAACAGGACAAAAGGACTTAGTCTCAAGCTGCGCCAGGGCAGGTTCAGGCTGGACATAGAGAGGAATTTTTTCACGATAAAGGGTGATTATGTATTGGATTAGGCTGCCCAGGGAGGCGGTGGAGTCACTGTGCTTGGAGGTGTTTAAGGAAAGCCTGGACGTGGTAGGTGGTGTGCACTGCCATGGTCAGGTTGACAGGGTTGGCTCGCAGGTTGGACTCGATGACCTCACGGTTCTTTTCCAATCTAATGGAGTCTGTGATTCTGTGATCTCCCTCAGAGCACTGAGGGGAAGGCAGCCAGGCCTCAGAGGGAAATGTGCCAGGCTGTCATTCAGAAACCCTCCCTGTGCTCCTGGAGCCCCCAGCAGCACAGAGAGATCCCAGATCAGTGAAGGGCAGGGCTGATCTGTCTCTCACAGGTTGTTCTTCACCTGCAGTTATACCTTAGATATGTACCCCAAAGGGCAGCTCTAAGCATGCTGAGCTTTATCCAACCCCACACAAAGAACTGGATCCATGGACTGAGGCCAATTGTGTGAAGTTCAACAAGTGCCTGGTCCTGCGCTTGGGTCACAAAAACCCGGGGCAGTGCCGCAGACCGGAGGAGGAGTGGCCTAATGGAGGAGGATCTCAGGGTGCTGGTCGACAGCAGCCACCCCTCAAGTGCTGTGCCCAGTTCTGGGCCTCTCGCTGCAGGAAAGACACTGAGGGGTTGGAGTGGCTCCAGAGATGGGCAACAGAGCTGGGAAAGGGGCTGGAGGACAACTCCTCTGAGGAGCAGCTGAGGGAGCTGTGAGGGTCATGCTGAAGAAAAGGAGGCTCAGGGGGAATTTTATCACTCTAAAACTCCTTGGCAGGAGGTTGTAGCCAGGTGGGGATCTGACGCTGTTGTACACTACAATGACACAAAGACTTTGACTTCAGAAGGCTGAAAATGACTCTTATTTTTGGGATGTGTCTCTCTTTTTATACTATTCTACACAGACCAATTTGATTGGTGACAAGAAGACAAACTTCTTCAATCACATTGGTCAGACCAGAGGGACATCAAAAAAAGTCCCTCCTAAGGAAAAAATGTAAACTAAGTTTACAATTACCAAAACATGGCTCTTGTTTACAGACAATTCTCTGGGAAAGGAATTTCAGAAACCAAAACATGTCCGGCAAGAACCAGGGCTACAGGGATCAGGCTCTGCTCCCATGTAACAAGTGACAGGACAAGAAGAAATGGCCTCAACGTGGCCAGAGGAGGCTCAGGTTGGACATGAGGAAGAATTTCTTCATGAGAAAGCATTAGAACAGGCTGCCCAGGGAGATGGTGGAGTCACCATCCCTGGAATGGTTCAAGAAATGGCTGGACATGGCACTCAGAGCTCTAATCTGGGAGACAAGGTGGTGATCAGTCACAGGTTGGACTCGATCTTGGAGGTATTTTCCAACCTAAATGTGATTCTGTGAAAGATGTCTGGTGATGAGTGAACGGCTTTTCCCAGGATTGAGCCAGCTCTCTGCTGCCTGGGTGGGTGGGAATCCCAATGGTGAGGATCACAGCCTGTTGGATTCCTGTTTCCCAACAGGAGGCCTGAGTTTTACAGAGCAAGGGCAGACCAGTTTCTGCACAAGTTAATTAATAAAGTGTTGAAAAAGGATGCCTCAAAGATGTTTTGGGTGTTACCAGAAATGTTGCCCCCAGACCCAGCATTTTGCAAGCCAAACTGAAAAGTTCATGAAACAAAGCACTTGTCAACTCCTTGGCTTGGCCAGAAGTGGAGAGACACCTGCTGTTCCCTTTCATTTCTGTTTCAACAGCCTATGGAAATACATTGCCTCCTTTGCATTGAGTAACTGTATTTTCTGCAGTCAGCTTTACTTGTCTAGAGTTGAGGAGGCAGCTGGTGAAACACTTGGGCATTCCCTGAGGAGGGTAATCCTAAACCCAGGTATGGGAAAACGCCCAAAAAGATCAGTGCTGCAGCACTGCTCCCAGTAGGGACAGCAGAGTGAGCCGTAAAACCAGTATGGGAGCTGGTAAAACTGGTCTGAGAGGGAAAAAAAAAGGTGCTTCAGGTAGGCAGTATTGGTCAGGAGACCTCCCAGGCATGCAGCAGGCTGGCAGGGATACTGGAGGATAAATGTCCCAAAGGCAGCAAGGCAAAACACAGCTCTGGGTTTATCCTGGAGATGCAGCTGAAGGGGTGGAGCTGTGCAGTGCTCCTCCTGACCTCCCCTCTCAGAGGTGCTGGAATACCACTGGGTGTTTGGCTCTGTATGTTTGCCCCTCATGTTGGGAAGGATCGCCAAGGCAGTCAGCAAAACCCAAAATCTCTCTGAGGAATTTGGTTCAAGGCAGGAAATTCAAAGGCAGAGTCCCTGTGAGATCCAGGTCAGCAGTCTCACCTTTACAAGCTGACATTAGAGTCACTCCCATGATTTAACTCTTTGTTGTTGTTATTAAAAACATTTTTTAATATAGGTTTGGGGATTTTTTTTGGTGTTTCCTTTGAAGTTTGGATTTTTTTTTTCTTAGCCATTGGGTTCCCTGCTCCCTGTAAATAGCTTTCTGACTGGCAGGTCTCAAGACTAACTCCATAAAGTCATTGAAATGTAGTGATCCCCCTTGTTTTCACTGGAAGCAAAGGTGAATTTCTGTTGTTTAGACCTTTCTTTCAGCCTGGCTGTTGGTGTCTGTGTGCATCTTATTTTCTATTGGTAAGAGAAAGGGAAGTCTCATTTCCTTCTCTTCCAGAGGGATCAAAGGCTTTATGGATGAGTGTCTGCAATGGACTTTCAGAAATAGTAAGCAGTAGTACTGGCAATAGCACAACCCCACGCTCCACACTGAAATACTGGCTGATCCTTGAAAAGTCTTGCTGATGCTATTACTGACTGCTCCAGGGAGGAAAAAATGACACAGGCAAAAGCTGTTAAAGATCAAATATATGGCCACTTATGCCTATATATGACTGGCCTTCACAGCATCCCCTACATGCACAGCCCTGGCAATGAGTGTGACACCCACACATCTAGGGAAGATCTCCCTGATTCCTGAGCTTTAGGATACCATTAAGAAACTCTTGGAGACCCTCTGAGTGAATCCCTTCCTTTCACTGCCCAGGTACATCTGGAGCAGCTTCTGGCTCCTGGAGACACTTCTTTCCTGGAGTTACCTTGCATTACCAATTCCAAAATCCATGTCTGCAGCCTAAGGGAAGGTTAGATGCTACTTACTGGAGTTTCCTGTGTGTTGTATCAGGAAAAAGGACATGGAAAAAGTCTTCTAGTTCTAAAGTTCACTGCAGCTGGAGCAATGATTTGTCAGTTATCTTCTAGTTCTTGTTAGCACAAGATGAGCTCTAAGAATTAGTTTGATTTAGTCCAGGCATCAACAGCTGTGATTACTCTCAGTGGCCAGGGTACAAGGCTGAAACAGGATAGATGACCTGTGAGAAGTTTGTCTGTCTCCTGCAGCCAGCAGGGTGCCTTTACATTGCCTGCAGGCCAGAATCCTGCATTGAAGCACCACTCATGATGGGCTCAGGACAGAGGGGAAAGTCTTGGTAGCACACTCTTCACAGGTCCTTCGTCCAGGGGATTGCCTGTGTTTCCTCTCTTAGTCTTGACTGAGCTATGTCTGTCTGCCTTCAAAGGTGTGTGGATCAAGCACAGAAAGCAATCATCACCCATTCCCAAGTGGCCTGAAACTTAGGCTGCAAACAAAGCAGTTTCTTTGGGATAAGCTGTCTCCAGCTATAGTCCTTAGTGGTTATTTTACACAAAGAAACTGTTTTTTTTGACAGATGTACATTTTGTAAGACTGACTGGAGGAATCTGCTCTTACTTTTCTGTATTTTTTAGCCCCTGAAGCCAGTCACTGACAACATCCCAGCAAAGTATCAGTTCTGATCCTGTGCAAAGAGAGAAGACACACTACCCATGGCATTAAAGGAAGGAGAAGCCAAGTACTGTCTATAGATGAATGAACTTTAATAGCAGTGTAAGATTCTGCTCTTCTGGGTACATAAACCCTACTTAATACACCCCCCGAGTTTGTGACATTTGCAGCTGCAGCCCCATTTACCTGTGCAACAAGCAGCTGCAGCCATGGTGCCCAGTGGCAGTGGAAATCATTAAGGATTCTCTGCAAGGAGACTGAGCCTTCTTCCACACAGGGTGATCCATGGGCTGTGTGTCTGGGGGAAGTGACAGTCACCTCCCAGGCTCCAGGCTCCATTCCAGACTGTTGATGACTCGTTAGGGAAATTGCTTCTACATCCGTTTCTGAGCCTGCTGCTGCCACCTAATTTCCACTGGGTCCGTTAGTCCATTCAGGAGCTCAGCAAACCCTGCTAGGAACTGCCACCCCTGGCTTGGGAATTGCTGCTCCAGGGGTTATTAGGGAACTTTATTAATAATCGTTGCATTAAACTCTCAGCTAGTCGGTGATAGAAATGCCATTTCTCCCATTTTATAGCTGAGAAAAATGAAGCGTAGACAGATTCATCACCTGGTTACAGAGTCAATGGGAATTCTTAATGCTCCATAAATCTGAAAATTAGGCTGTCAGCAACTTCTGGAGTGAACCTGCAGCAAAGCCATTCAGGAGACCTAGTTCCTACCCATCAGGTACCTCCTTCCCCAGTTTATTGGGAGAAACCAGGACACATCTTTGAATTTCAATTCCTGCAGTCAGGCACAGAGACGTGGGGATGTGGAGGAGCACAGCTCAGTGCCCCCTGCCCACAGCAGACATCTCCTCCACAAAGAAAAGCCTCGAGGAGGGGGCATGATGTACTTAGTGACCATGCTTTGATACAGGGGTAGGAACTAATTATATAGAAACTCAGGTATGTGGTCACCATCTGAAACTTGACTCTGAAAGATTATTTTGTTGTTAAAATCTACAGTTTAGGTTAACTCAGGCTGCTTGGGGTATGAGAAGAGCAGGAACTGTGGGGGACTGAGCTGGTTGGTTGTTTTTTTAATTTCTTTTCTAGTTCAATAGTGCAAAAGCAAGTAATGCTAGGAAGGAGGATGCTTAGAGACATCTACTCTATTTAAGATTGTACAGAGTTCTTAAAATAAAGATTTTTTCCAATGCTTTATAGCAACACCTTTGCTACTTGCAAGATGAAATTTGATGCCTCAGCCTTAGGCTAGCTCCAAGCTGACATAGGGATTTTAAGCAAAAATGGTTTAACCCCTTTCAGAAACCAAGAATCAGCAAAAATAAAATATTTAAATTTATTGCCGT
The DNA here is from genome assembly GCA_024734555.1 of Trochalopteron elliotii. Classification (NCBI taxonomy): domain Eukaryota; kingdom Metazoa; phylum Chordata; class Aves; order Passeriformes; family Leiothrichidae; genus Trochalopteron; species Trochalopteron elliotii. The sequence continues at coordinate 1,191,582 of JANPWX010000118.1, read as the reverse complement.
GTTTAAAAAGGTCAGATCTTTTAAAGAAAAAAAAAAAAAGCAAGAGGTATATGGTAGAAATGTCATCTTTGTACTGCAAACAATTACATCATTCTGGTCTTCTGAAGAGAAATTTTCACTTGGTTGAACTACAATGAGGTTAAAATAATTTGGTGATTCTTCTGTGATAATGAAATACTGTCTTCAAAGTCTCCAGGCTCTAGAGAGACCTGAAGAGAAAAATGTCCATGGAACCGCTGTTTTAACGTGTGTGTGCTGAAGCAAAGCTACAGAGAAGCCTGACCTACAGCAGCAGAAATACCTGGTTGGCTGCTCAAAATTATGAAATTCCCTTTAGATGGGAAAAAATGATCTTATTATTAGACACCACAGTGTAACAGATGTGTCCAGGGGTAGAGTGAAGGTTCCCTTACAGCAGGTCCTTTTGCTCCAAGAGTGTTTGACCTTGTGTTAGGAGTAGGTTTTCTAGGCAAATGTTAACTGAACCCTCTGTTCAGTATAAGCATGGATAGAGATGGTTTCTCACACACACAGGCTTGACCCAGACTCAGCTTGTGCAACCCCAGGTCTGTCTTGGGATGCTGAAGCTCTGCCAAACTCTCTGGTTCTCATGCAGTGCAGTGGCAAGGCTCAGCTGTTCCTTACCTGCTGCCATTGACACCTGTTAACACAGCTTGGTTTTTAGTCAACACCCCCCAAACCTGGCCAAACTCAGCCCCTCTTGTCACTCCTACTCACCATGTCTAAATACAACCATGACCTAATTACCTTCTTGTCTAACTGTAATAATCATTTTAATAAAGATGATTTAGTATCTTTGTCTAGGCTGATTTCTCTTCCAAAAAATATGATGGCATTGCTGTAGTTATGTGCCCTTACAGTATGAAATGTCTGTTTAGTGGACTGCATTTCGGTCTTTGAACATTACCACATAGTGCTATCTCTGAAAGTTCCCTCCTTTATTATTATGGAAGGCAAAAGTCATAAAACCACAGAATGGTTTGTGTTGGAAAGGACTTTAATGGTCATCCAGTCCCCCTTTCCATGGGGAGGGACACCTTCCACTAGACCAGGTTGCTCTCAGCTCTGTCCAGTCTGGCCTTGAACACTCCCAGGCTTGGGACAACCACAGCTTCTCTCTTTCAGCAGAGAAATAGAGGAGAGGCACCATCATGCCAGGTGTCAGGACCTTGTGGGCACAAAAAGTGTTGCTTGCCTTGAGCAGCCTTATCTGGGACCTCCATGCACACATCCTCTGGCAGTTGGCCCAGGCACTATAAGGCAATCCCAGGACTTCTCTCCTCCTCAGGATGTAGGGTGATGATGCCCAACCCTCTCCATGGGTGGGACCTGGAGGGTTGGTAGCTGGTTTCCAGTCCTCTGCCTCTGGAGGACCTGACTCCTCTGCTGTGTCTGAGAGCTGCTGGACCCGAATCCAGCCCTCCCTGCTGTGCTCAGGCTGGGCCCTTTTTGATGAGTGCCCTGCTGTGCTGGGGTTATCCTGGGCTCCTGGCTTGTGCCCTGAGTGGGGCAGCCCTCAGCTCCTTGACTGCTTCCCCTGCCTGCTGTCTCTTTGCTAGGCTGGGTGGGTGGCAGGTCACAGGGGTTAATGCTGCAAGAACCCCCCCAAAAGAGTTGGTTTGGGGTAAGCTGTAGGTGTCTGGGAGAAAGTCATAGAATCTTAGAATGGTTTGGGCTGAAGGGGACCTTAAATATTATCTAGTTCTAACCCCCTAAGAACTAGTTCTAACAACTAACTTTCATTAGACCAGGTTCTCCCAAGCCTCATCCAGCCAGGCTTTGAACACTTCCAGGGGTGGGGCAGTCACAGCTTTTCTGGGCAACCTGTTCTTGTGTGCCACCATCCTTATAGGGAAGATTTTCTTCCTAATATCCCATTTAAACTTGTCTCTGTCAGTGTGAAGCCATTCCCCCTTGTCCTGCCACTCCAGGCTCTTTTTCTAAGTCCCTTTGCAGTTCTCCTGGAGCCCCTGGAAGGGGCTCTGGGTCTTTCTGAAGTCTTCTCTTCTTCAGGTTGAACACTCCCAGTTCTCCCAGCCTGTCTTCATAGGAGTTTATTTTCCTTTGTTTCTCCGTTTCTTTTTTAAACTAGTCCATAAAAAAACGTTCTGTGGCCTTGTTACCCTCTTTGAGCTGCTGTAGCATCCCTGCACTGCCTCAGCTGGCCTCTGCCACCCCTGTCCCCCCCAGCCCTGTGTCAGGCAGGGCACAATTTGGGCTGTCATGGCTAAGGAGAAGCTGCCCTCACTAGGAAAAACTTCAGCCCAGAAGCTGAGGATGCTTTCACGGCAGCAGCACTCTAATATTCTGCTTTAGCATCAGGGCAATTAGCTGGAGTAGGGAAGACGTGATTTTGAGAGCTGTTTCTTCTCAGTACCAGCGCTTGCCATCAGAGGGCAAACTCAGCCCAGGTGAAGATGCTCCGTACGCGGTTATTGCAGCCTGCTGCTTCCCAGACTCATCTCTGCGAGCTAATGACAAAGGCAAGAGGCTATTTACCGTCCTTCTCACAGAGGACAGATGCAGCTTCCCATCTCTGCCTGCTGCCGGGAAGGGCTCTGCTTCCCGGTTCCCTCGAGAGCAGATCTTGCTTTGCAGGAGCATCCCAGCCAGCAGCCAGAGGCAAGGATGGTGTTGTGAGCTTCAAGTGAGAGCAGTGTAACGGAGAAGGGTTTCCCAGAAAGCAGCAGGTCTGGACTTTAACATCCCAAACAGAGTACAGCCTTGCTACTCCAGCAGAATTTGTATTTATGGCTGAATATAGACTTTGAGCAGCACTCCAAAAACGCTCCTGGTTGGTGCTTGCTTTCTATCCAGCTCCTTGCTGCTCTCCAGAGCCACAGGTGAGCAGGGCTCTACAGCCCCAGCAAACCAGTGGCATTAAAGTAACCCCTGTGGGAGTGGTGCATCCTAGAGGAGCAAACTGTTCTATGCTGCTGCAGCTCTGACCTCTCCCAGGAGCCCCATCTGCTGGCATGTGGGCCCGGCTGCCAGCTCAAAACCCTCCATGATTCTCAAGGCATTTGGGGAGGATTTAAATCTTGCCAGCTCTCCCCTTTGCCTCTTCTAATGAATCTCAGTCTTAATCCACACCCCCCTCATAGCCAGAGACTTCCTTTAAAAAGCTGGAGGGCTTTTCAGAGGGGAATAATGAACCAGACGCTTTCCCGGTGTCTTTCTTTGTTTTTACAGCTCTGGGTCTCCCCTGAGGACAGAGAGTCCTTTGTACTGCATGGGGTCTCCTTACAAAAAGGGGCTTGTGAACAGAGCATCCTTCCATTGAGTACCACACCACATGGATTTTTTTTCCCACCTGTCCTCCTAGGCATAGCCAGTGTCAAATCCCTTTCTGTGTGTAAGGGACTCAGCCAAAAGCTTTAACTTTGGAGATGCATGGTGGATGTATGCCACATTGCTCTGTGCCATCCTGCTGCCCACCCTCAGTCTAGCTGGAAGGTGAACAAAGGGTTAACCTGGTTGTCATCATCTCCCCTGCCCAGCTGATATTTGGAGTGAAGCCACATTCCAGTTTAAAGACAGCTGATAATTGAATAAACTCTGCATCTTGAGTGAATTTAAAACCAAGACAGGAGCTCTCTCCAGCAGAAGTCAATACATTTCCTCCCTCTTGAGGGATTTTTGTCCAGAGTTAGTACTGCAGCTGCTGCTTCCAGGGAATGAGTGCATGCTTGGGAGCAGTCAATTTTTGCCTTCCTTAAGACTTTAAATTTAGTCTCTATGTGCATAAAGGAGATTCCTGTTTCTATTTCCTGCTAAAGGTGAAATCTAGGGCTACAACCTCAAATGCCCTTAAAACCATTAAGCTTTAAGTAACTTACTGGTGGCATGGTGTTGCCCATCCTCTCTGCAGGTAACAAGAAAAGAAAGGCAGAGGGTTGTAAATATAGCTCAGGTGCCTTACTATGTTTAGATCATGGTGTGAATGGAGCAAACCAGTGTGATGTAGCTAATTGACATCATACTAATTAAATATTGGTTACTCTGCACATACCCTTGCAATAAATCACTCCTTGTTTCAGGTGGGAAATTTTCTCATTGTCAACATACAGATACACTGTGGACCTGGAGAAAGCTGTTTCCTGCAAAGTTGAGGCTGGTGATTTATTGAGCTCTGTAAAATATATTTGCTTTGGTCCTTCTTTGCATTCACTGTTCAATGATATTCAAACAAATGCCTTTGAGCCTGGGAACCAGCAGCTTTTTGGCACGTGTTCCTATTGCAAATGGGGGCATTCACACCAGAAATGCAGTTCTATGATTTCATGGCCACGTGGTGGGTAGGCAGGGATGTGCCATGCAATCTGTGCCCCATCAGAAATACCTGGCACTGCTTCTGTTTCAAACTTCAGTAAGCAAAATAATTGCACGGAGCTGTTTACTGTCAATCTGCTGCCTGCATGTTATTAATAGGAGAGATGGAGTGAATAATTAGGAGTAATCATTAGAGAAAGTTGTCATCTGTTCATGAATAATTTGAAGAGAGGCAGTGTTCAACTATTAAACTTATTGGCAGAAAAATGATTTATTCCGTTTTGGAAATGTATTCTCTATTATGCCAATACATAAGCACCCACACACTGGGCCAGTGTTCAGACTTCAGCTTCCCCCAGCCCTGTTTTTGGCACTCAGGCTGGTGTGATGTGATTTCCAGAGATGCTGGGGATCCCCTGCCCCACTGGACTTCCCTACCAGGCTTTGGAGTTGTGTGTCTTTAGGAAAGCAGGAACACTTCACTGAAGTCCAAATCATGGTCTGAAGATCACAGAATGGTTCAGGTTGGAAGGAACCTTAAAGATCATCTTGTTCCAAAGCCTTGCCATAGGCAGGGACACCTTAGACTGGATTGCTCCAAGCCCCATTCAGCCTGGCCTTGAACACTTCCAGGGATGGGGCACTAAATTCATGGCTTCTCTGGGCAACCTGTATCAAGGCCTCATCAATCTCGTAGTTAAGAATTTCTTCCTAATATCTAATCAAACCTGCGGTGTGTCAGTTGGAAACCATTCCCTCGTGTCAAATTATGACATGGTCTGGTAAAAAGTCTCCATTTTCTTTTAAGTCTCCTTTAGATATTAAAAAGCTGCAATAAGGTCTCCCTGGAGTTTCCCAGGCTGAGCAACTTCAGTTCTCTCAGCCTTTGCTCAGAGGGGAGGCTGTGAGTGCACACCACCCACTGCTATGCCCAAGTCCTTCTTTGCAAGGCTGCTCTCAATCTGGCTTTGGGCTCTTCTGTTGGATGCTGACAATCAGCTTGTGGAGATGAATGAATCTTGGTTTTCAGTGGCCTCACAAATACTGGAAACTTACAGTGTGAGTGTGGAAAAATTAGCCAGCATGAGAAGACCAGGGAGCTGGGGCAGTTTACCAAGAACAGAGAAGACTGAGGAGAGGGTGTAGAAACAGCCTCCAGATATATCCAAAACCACCCCAAAAGGAAAAAAACTCTCCCTTGAGAAAAAGGCGAGAAGCAATTGGTTTAAACTGCAGTGCAAGAGTTATGAAAAATGGAGGAAACAGCTTTCTGCCAGTAAAATTAGTGAAGCACAAGGAGATATTTGGGAAGTCCCTGTTCCTAGCAGAAGGATCCTCTGTGGGAAAGGCCAAATAAGGTTTGCCCTCTGAGCTGGGGTGCCCTGTGAGTTGGGGTGCCCTGCCTGTTCCTCTCCCACTGCTGGCTGTGAAGGTGCAGATTTCCTCATGCAGCAACTGTGGGGGATAATGTGTGGAAGTGGACCTTGGAGAATGGGATGTTCAGACAGTGGGAGAGATCTGCAGAGGTGCAGGTGGGCACCAAGAGGTAGGATTCCTTTTATCTAGCTTCAGCCATCTGAAAGCTAATTATTGCAGCAAAAGCTATTGTCCAGTATCCCTCAATGACCAAAAGACTGAATGAGCACCTATGGGAGAGTTACCCATCTCATCTATGCCAGTTGTCCCAAATACCTGGGATAAATCAGCTCCTGGATTGAACTGTAGCTTGTCTTTTCACTCACCAGAAAGGGAGCCTGGATGATTTTCTGGCTTTACACAACAAAGCAAACCAACCAGTCTTACAGAGAAGTTAAGTGTGTTCAACTTGAGCATCACAGGGGTTTTTCATCAAACCACTCAGGTGAGGTCAGGGCTCTGCTGAACCTGTAAAAGTCCTCTCTATGTCAGTACACCAGCCCTATGCACCATTCCTTCACCTTAACCACCCTCTGCCCCCCAACACTTTTTTGCTGAGTCTGTCTCTCACCAAGTCTGAGGCCTGCTGAAAAAGATCATCCCACAAAAGTTCAAATGTTTAAATCCATTTGCTTCCAGACAGAAACCATACATGGGGTGCTCACTATCCCAGAAGCTGTAGAGCCAACAAATTTTGTGGTGGGAAAGCCTGCCAGCATGTTGAAGGCTGAGGGAATTCTGTGGAACACGTTCAGAAAGCAAATGATTGATTCATCATCAGTGGTGGAGAACTGATTCCAGGAATTATGCGTGTGCCAAGCTGAAGCCTGTCGAAGCCAGGGAAAAGGCATCCTTGAATTCAGGTCATCAGTCAGGGCTGGGAAATGCATGGAGGCCCTGGTACAGGAAAGCTAAACTTCCAGTGCCTGCTCCAGCCTAACTAACCTCCGTTAACGTCAACGGTGATAAAATTAAACATGAGGTCAAGATTTTGGATAAGAATGGTTTATGGAGGCTGACATGGATGAGAAGGTCAGGCCAGCAAGGCAGGGCGTTTGATATTGATCAGTCTAATCAAGGAACTCCTGCGTAAGCTGCCACGTGAATCAGGGAATAATTGGGGATAACAGACACATCTGAGTAATTCGTGACCTACTGGCAGATGATTCATGCAGACAGGCAACATCCATCAGATGCATTATTCTTTGCAAAGGTCTTCTTGGAAGGCTTATGGGCCTGTGTGTGGCCCCACCTCCTCAGGGGGTTCCTCAAGGGAGAAGCTGGGAGCAGGTGGGATTGTGAGGATACCCCAGTACCCATTGCTGCACGGGGCAGAGCTTGTCCTTCACCCATCAGCAGCCCAAGAGCTTTGAGCAAAGAGGGTTCTCCAGGATTTTCAAGATATCTTTGAGAAGAAATGGATAGAGATGAGGGGGTTGTAGACCCCATATCCTGTCCCTGCATTACATCTCGCATGTAACCTTGTTTGGATGTTCTTCATACCTTACTTTCCCACCTGAAGCATCAGTGCATGTCTCTGCTTTCTGTTCTCAGTGTAGTCAGTAAGATCCATCAACTGAATCCTGGTGTTCACCAAGACTCATCATGGAACAATACCACATATACTGGAAAGAGCCTGGTTTGGACCTCTGAAACTGGGAGCTAAAGTATAAGACTCCAAACCTGGAGAAAACCAAGCATTGTAATCTATGTTCACCACACATCAACTAGTTTTCAAGTAGGAAAATACCCACTCCAGGGACATGTTGCCATTGGATAAAACACCTGCCTTGCCTCTCCAGCCTGGACACACAACAATGCTATGGCATTACAGCTGTATCTGTGTTAGGGTTGTGATTTGCCATGCTATATCCAAGATTCTACATCAGACAGGGAAGAGTTTGAGTCTGACACTATCATATTCCTGTTTGACAGTGAATCAGCAGTGCCTTTTGGGAGCTTCCCTTGGGTGTGCTGTACCTTTGCTCCTTTTCATGGACCAGGTGATGGCAGGCAGTGCCAAGTGTTCCAGGAGCAGAAAGTTCCTGTTCCCCTCAGGAGATGTAGTGCAGCTGTTTCACCTGGCTTGAGGTCACAAAGGGGAGAGGGTGGCCCCAAGGCATTGGCAGATGGGGCAGGAAGTGTTACAGGGTGAGAGGGCTTGGATGCAGCTGGAGAACCAGCAAAGAGTCAAGGGACAAAGCTTCCTGAGATCCCATCAGGAGACCTGCACTGGCTCCAAATACCCAAGGAAATGGGCTCCAAAGCAATAATCTGTGGGACTGGTTCTTGGCCAGAAAGTCTTAAAATAATTGCAAGTGTAGCTGCAACCAGAATCTATAAAAGACCAGTAAGGAGGAAGAGTGTCTGCACTGTGTTTGCATGATCAGCATCAGGCCTGGAGATGCTAGAACAGGAAAGAGAGAAAGAAATCTTTTTTCTGCCATGGAAAACACAGGAAGGGGAGACAGCATTTCAGGTTCCTGATGGAGTTTGACTGGGGCCTCACTGGTGCCAGGCTCTTCAAGAATGTGCAAAAGGACTTGAAGGCATCCTGCTCATGCTCCCCTTCTGCAGCATGCTCCAGCACAGGCCCCAGACCAGGGTGATGGTACCAGCAGGATGAGTGCCTTTCTTTTCCCCAAAGGGTTCCTGCTCTGCCTTGGAGATGGGAAGCAGCTCAGAGCAGTATGGAACTCTTCATCCTCACCCCAGCACATGAGCATGGACCTGACTTTTGTTCATTTCTCCCAATTTTTGTGAATTGTTTGTACCATCATTGTGCTCTGGAGCCTCCTGCATGGGGACTGTACCCTGTCCCTGCTATCTGGCCTCTGTCTGCATGCTCCAGCATGGCAGGTAACCTTCTAGTGGCTCCCACTTAGCTTTAAAAGTGGCTATAAAAAGAGCTTGACAAGATCAAATGCTAATAGAAAGGTTTTCTGAAGGTTGAAACTGATCTGCTTGGGGGCATTCGTGACTGGGAGATGCCAGAAGAAACCAAATAACCAGTTCATTGTGGAGTAAATAATTGGATTTTAAATACTCTCCGGGAAAGAATTCTGGGCAGGGTGGGGAGTGGGGGGAATACTGTGCTAAGTGCTTGGAAATCTGTTGCTCTTCTAACTTTTCACTTTGCTGCAGCATGTATACAGCATTGTCATTCAAAGCCACAGATGACAAATGGGGGATTTTTTTTCCCTGAATTTGTCTGAGGTATGTGAAGCTTCAGCATCTACAGCATCCAGCACCCATGGATGGTGTGGAAAGCTATGTCCCACTGCTCATATCTTTTGTGGGCCTTATTTTTGGAGGGGCAGCAAGCAATTCCCTGGACCCTCAATGGCTGGAGGTGCTTTGGTCACCACCCTCAGTATTGTCCCTTCCCATGCTGGAAGAAAGGTCCTACCAGTAGAGCTACAGCTCCCTCCCACCCAGCTGCAGCATGAAACAGTGCCCATCTCCTGGTGTGGAGTAGCTGTATGTCAGTATTGACTTCTGGAGGTTAGCTCAGTGCAATTCCACCCAAAACATGACCTCTGCTTCCTTCTGAAATGGGGAGGAGGATATCAGGATTGCTCTTCCAGGTCAGGGATCGAGAGCTGTGGGACAGCAACAACTGGGAAGTACCCAGATGGCTCCTTCAAGCCCTGCCAGCATCCACATCCTCACCCTGACTGATGTTGACTGTCCATGTGAACAGCAGCCATGTCACTGGGTCTTCAGGGCTTTATCCCTGTGAGCACCTGGGCCCAACTATCCCAATTTTCAGTCCATGCTGCTGGACAAAGGCTCCCTCTTCAGTGCCTTCTTTTTGCAGGATAGATGCTGAACCAAAGATGGTCTCAGCCCTGCTGAGACATCCACTGCAGCTGAGCCAGGCATCCTGTTTTGCAGTAAATCTGTCTGTGGGAACACAGGACCACACGACCATGGTCACACAGCTCTTGGACCAGAGCTGACTCCTAACCAGCCATGCCTGAGCACAAGTGTGGGCCTTGCCCCAAAACTGCCATGCAGATGTGCTTTTGGGAAGAGCTGGCTCAGATCCTGCAGCCAAGCATCCTCAGGCTGCCTGGGGACCAGAAGTCCCCAGTTGTCCCGTGTGTGATCCCCATCTTTGTGCTCCCCCTCCTTCTCCGCACATTCCTCCTCTCCTCCATTCTCTCTCCACTAATGCATCCAGCATATAAAGCTGAAGTTTCCAAAAGGTCTCTGAACCCAAAGAGACATTGAGGAGATGGAAAGAGAGGGAAAGAAAAAGAGGCTTTTTGAATATTGGATTAAGCCTGTCTCCAGTATTATTGGATTCCCATAAGGAGGCAGCCAGGGAGCCCACTGCTTTAGTGTCCTATGAATATTTCATTGCTTGACTTAAGCTTGGTGAAGGGTGTTTCTTTGCACAAAACCACCTTTTTTGGCTTGTGGGTTTCTCTCCAACTCTTATAGTGGCTATGAAATCAACCTGGCTTGTGGACAGAGTCATCTGACACTACAGCAAGCTAAATTTGTCGAACCTGGGTGATGTTTTGGCACAATCTACCCAGGAATTTCCAGAAGACAGCTAGACATGGCTCAAAACATCTTAGTGGCTCACTGGGTCAGACTGCATTAGTGCAGCAGCAGTGATACTCAGCACCTGTATCCCATCCAACCATGGTGATGTCAAAGAAGGTGCATGGTCAGGGAGGTCATTTCACCCCACTTCAACCTACCAAGTTGGCTGCAGAAGTGGGGAAACAAGTTGTGTTGCCTGGTACCCTGTTGTAGGCAGTGGCCTTGAAGGGTCTGGGTCTGCCTTAGTTCCCAAAATTTTATGTGCTTCCCTAGAGCTTCTCTAGACTTTCCAAACCACAAATTCCTCAGGCTGGAAATCTTTCCAAAATGAGCACTTTCACAAAAATTTGTGGGTGTCCTGCTTTCAGGCAGGCTGCAAACCACAATCACCAATGCAATGGAGAATCCCAACATGAGCATTGCTTGCCCACTCTGCACAGAGGGAAATGGTCTCAAATACTGTGAAAACACCTGATTTTCCCTCTCCAGGACTGTTTTTTGGAAGTGCTGCTGCCCTACTCCTACTACCCCGTGCTTGGAATGTCCTCTTATATTACCCAACTGTTCAATGTCCTGCTCAGAGATGGCAGTGGCAGGAACCTTTTCTTTGTTTATTAGATGAGCTCAGAGGACTCCCATCCATAACCTTTAATGCCTCTCCTTGCTCTGCCAGGTGCTCTCACAGATCTAGAGTGATTCAAGTCTGGAGGTGGTTGGCTAATTCCATTGCTTTCTTCTCTTTTTTTTATGTCTTCTGTCTCTTTCCTGCCCCACAGTCTAGAAATCCTCTTCAAAGGCAAAGAGGGTAAATTAATGATAATTAATTGTTTTATTGTAGACAGGGCAGATAACACTGATTGTTGCTGAGATTGCCCAATACTTCCCATTTATGGGGCTGTATTTCCCATTACTTAGAACAATGCCAAAACACAGACATTTAGGCAGAAATTGTCTCCCAGGGCTTTGCCTCAGCCTGAATTTCTGTGAAAGATTTCAGCCAAACTGGGTCAGATTTTCCAAGAGAGAAGGCATGGGAAAGCCATTTGGTTTGCCTGTGGCCAAACACTCTTCCTTAATTTCCTTGGGAAAACTCTTTCATCCTGTGCTTCACCTGAAGAGATAAAATTTGGTGAGAGAGGACCTTCTTGATGGGGAGCTGGAAACTTTTCCTGGTTTCCTTAGAGGAACACTGTCTTGTGCAGCTTAATTAAGCTTCTAGATTTATTTTTCTTAGATTATAGTTTCAGCAGTAGTCACACAGCCCACTGACCAAGGGGTGCCCACCACATGGTGTGCAGCCCCAGTGCCATCCTCCCTGAGCCATGTGTTCTGTAGGGCAGAGACCCTCCATGTCTCCTGCATGGCTGAGTCTCAGCACTCTCCAATCCATGGATGGTGCTGGGATTGAGCAGTCCTCACAGTGCCCAGGATGGCAACAGACAATGGGACAGAGAGCATGAAACCCACTTCTCCTTGCTGGGCACCTGCCTGCTGCATACAAGGAGCTTCAGCTTATCACAACTGTTTGTCCCTGAGAAAAGATGAGAAGGGAGGTGACTCATTTTACATTTTATGACCAAATTTCTGATGACCATAGATCATAAAATCACAGACTGGTTTGGTTTTGAAGAGACCTTTAAAGACCATCTTGTTACAACACCCCTGCCATGGGCAGGGACACTTTCCTCTAGACCCAGTTGCTCCAAGCCTCGTCCAACCTGGCCTTCAACACTTCCAGGACTGTAACATCCTCATGGTGCTGCACTTTCTACAAGGTTGGAACCTCTTTTCCCCATGAGGCAGGAGGGCAGCACCTTGCTATTATCTGAGACACCCCCTGAGACCCTCAGCAACATCCCAGGTGGGGAGTCAGGGTGCAGCTGCCACTGTTGAGTACCCATGTGGCACAGGAGCAGTGGGATCTTTACATCACAGATGAGAAGATGATGCCCCAGGACCACACCACTGGTCCCCTTCTGCAATTTAATCAGGAGAATCAACTTCTCTGGGTTAACTGGGCTCTTTGCACACTGAGGGCACAAGGTCCATGTGCTCCATGGCAAGCCTGGTGGCACATCCAGTCCTGATGACAACTCCAAATCCCTTCAGTGCCCACCTTGGTCCTGCCCATCCTAGGCTTTAATTTTCTAGCAGGGTGACAAGAAGTGGCTCCAGTTGACGTCAATGGAATTGCATTAATGCTGCTGAAAACCAGGCTCCAGCAGAGCCCTCTTGGAGCGTGGCAGCACAAAGAGCCTTTTGGCATGCATTAGGGTGGCTGAGATGGATGGCTCAGCTCCTAACTAAGACAGATAGATAAGGATAATGGATGGATGCCTAAAGAGCAACCATGCTTTAGGCAGATGAATAAATCACTTTGATTGTTCATATATAAACGGGAGGTACCAGAAGGACTCAGCTTTCAGAGCAGGGTGCGTCCAATTTAAGCCTTATGATTGTGTTTAAGGATCTAAAAAACATTCAAAATGGACTTTGTTAATAGAGGAAACCCCATGTATAGTGCTCCTGTGACAGAGCCATTGTCACTCAGGGCTTGGCTGAGAGCCCCAGTCCCTCTGGTCCTTTGGGAACTTCCATCCTGAGATACCCTGTCCATGTGACACCTTTCCTGGGGAAGAGGAGGTGCCCAGGAAGGGAAGAGGAGCAGTGCCTTTCTGCTGAGAGAGGCTGACTGCAAGGCCTGCCTTCCAGCTGTCTGCACCAACCACAGTCCCCCAGCTATCCTGGGAACAGGAGGGGGCTTCAAGAGGCTTTGCAGTCCATAAAGTGCCCTTAATTTCAAAGGCTGCTCGGCTCTGGCATCTCCAGCATCTCGGTATGGGGTTGTGGGGTGATATGGGTCAGTATGAGGGACATACCTCCAGCACCTGGAGATGGGGCAGTGGGGTGTTTCAGGGCCACTACCAAGGCCACTGTGTCTCCAGCCTGGCCTCTTCGTGCTGCTGAGCTCTGCATTTACAGCAGCCCATGTGCTCAGTGGGATGACAACCCCTAGGCTCTCAGGCTGTGACATGGGGATGTCTTTCCCACCCAGAGCAGTGCCTGGTTTCAGTATTTTTGGTACAGGAGCTGTGGCTGTTCCTGTGGGTGTCTGATCATGTTGGGATCCATTCTGAGCACTTGTGGAAATGCTACAGAGGCTGCAGATCAGATAGGAGGACACCTCCAGCCAGTGCAGGGATGAGGCAACCTCTCAGGGGCCAGCCAGGGCCAGGGCCAGCCCACGATCTGCTGTAAGAGGAGCACTTGGTGTGTTGCCACTGCAAGGGCTGTGCCCACACTGAGAAGCTGGCCTGTGTCCTTGCAAATATCCTGACATGCCCTGCACTAGGCTGGGGAAATCTTTTGGTATCCATTGACACCTCACACGTGTCTTCCTTGCATATGCCCAAGTGAGTATGGCTTCATTGGGAACTCCCTCTGAGCCTCCACCCCCAAATAACTGAGCTGTGGGTCTGGTTCATAGGGTTGGGCTGCCCTGGCTGCTCCCCCAGGCCAAACCACAAGGGCCAGCAATTGGACTCATCTCAATTATGCTTCACTCACAGCACCAGCTGCCAGCTCATCCTCAGCACCCAGCTCCGGAGATGCTTCTCACCTCCCTCTGAGGCCTGAAGCAAGCTCTGAGAGACTCCAGGAGCCAACCAGTGGTGTCTATCTTTTGACCCATCATTCTCACCATCCCTTTTATTTGTCCTCAGCAATGGAGCAAGCCAGGATGATGCTTCAGCCCTTCCTTCCCAGAGCAGTTGGGGTCCTGGGTGCAATTCTGCTCCTCTACCAAAAGCTGATTCAATCCCTTCCCATCAGGCAACTCCTCTTTCTCTGTCTGCTTGTTGTCTTAATATCCCTCTGATCAATCTCAGATGGATCCAGTAACATGGAATGGCAGATGGGGAACAGAGCATGAATATTAATTAACAACGAATTCCAAGCAGAGGACTTTAATTACATTAAGAGCGCAGGCTCAGAGGCAGTGACTTAGTTCCTGCTGTAAATCTGTTGACAGGTCATTTGCCACAGTGGTGTCAGTGCTCCTTAATGAATGAATATATACATTGCAAGTGCTGGTGTATTGGAGAAATAGGGTATTGTTTCCAAAAGCGGCATCACAAGCCTGCACACCAGCAAGAGGGCTTTGCTCATGGGGAGGATTCCGGGAAATAATGATCAGTATAATTACCTGGTAATCATACACCAGAAGCTCTGCTCGCGGGGCTGGAAATCCCCAGCATGAGCCAGACCCGCTGCTTTGTCATATGTGGTCTGGTCACTGGGGGGAGACCAAGAACCGCAGCACCTTCTCCGGGGCCGGTGGGTGCCGGGTCCCCGCCCCGCTCGGGGCCAGCGATGCTCCCGGAGCGCTGCCCGCCTCGCTCGGAGGGGTTCCCTCCATGGGGCCTCTCACCAGCTCCCAAGGGGCTCTCGCTGGGGTGCGGACACGTCTCAGCCTCCAGCACTGCTGGTGCTTTGGCAGCCTGGCGGGGGAAATCAGTCCTGTGAGGGCAGGAGGTTAGCCCGAAAACCCATCTAGCCGGGATTCCCTCTCAGCCCAGGGGCAGCGGCAGGTCGGAAAAGCACGTTTTCCCCAGCATGGTTTAATCCTAGGAAAAATACGGCCAATGCTGAAGACCTTCTGTACCAGCAAAAGGGTCTTTTTGTTCTAATCCCTCAAAGTAGTCTGGGACAGCAATGCTGCCAAATAGCCTCTTACAGGGACAACTCTATCTACTCAGGGATTTTGCTGGATGAGTTTGGTCTGAGGTTTGCTGCGCAGAAAACCAGCTTGAACTAAGAGGGTCGCATGAGTGCCAGCGTGCCAATATCCCAGCAAAATGAAGCTTTAGCTTTATCTTTCTTCTCAGCTGCCTTCAGCCTGCTGAGCAGCACGTTCCTCCACAGCCCCCGGTGGCAGTGCTGGAGAGCTGTGCTCCGGCTACCAGCAGCACGCAGGCACAGACCCCGCAGGGCAATGGGTGATACTCAAGGGACTGCTGCATCCTTGGAGCTCCTCCTGCTGGGCCCCGTGCCCCCGGGTCTAGCTGGGAAGCACAGTGGGACATGGCATGTTTCCAGACTCCCCAGGGCCCTAGGGAAGGCAAGGAGGGAAAGGATCACTGTGGGTGATGGTGGTAGAGCTGCAGCAGTGGGCACAGTGCCGTGGGCTGCAAGAAGGAGACAATGAGGGATCTTGACTGCGTGGCCACATGAAGCTGCAGGGGACTCTCCAGCAGCAGATTCAGGAGCTGGAGGCTTGCACAGGGAGGACATGGCATGAAGAGCCTCTCCTCTTCATCTTTAACTGGAAAGACCTTGCCCGGTAGGTTTGCATCCAAAGTGATAGATTACTGATTTTGCTGGCTCTCCCCAGACTGGGATTCCTGCATTTTTCCTGTGCTCCTTGCCAGCACAGTGAGGCTGGCAGAAGCTGTAAATGCCAGTGGCATGAAAGGGAGGTCAGAGATGACTTTGAGTAACCCTTCTCAACCAGGGATCACTCATGCATCTACAGCTCCAAAAGAAGTCACAGAAATGGTTGAGGGGAAAACCTGACCTAGGGATAAAGATAAAATGGCTAATTAGCTCTGACTGAGCTGAGATGAAGACTATGAGAGCAAGCTACAAAGATTCAATGGATTTTAGCACCGAGGAAGGTTCTGATTTGGAAGGGGTGGCCCTGACCAGCAAGATCTTGTCCTGACCAAGGCTTTCACATCCATGCTTTGCCCTCTTCTTCTCAACAGCTGTGGTAAGCACCCTGCATTGACAAGGTTTCAAGGTGGCACTGGGATTAAGATTGGGTAAAAAATGCCACTAAGATCTCAGGAGCAAAGCACCAAACATCCTTAGAAGGTGTCTCTGTGCTTGAGGTTGGCCACAGAGGTGGACCATCATCACAATACCATTGATAGAGACACTGAAGGGCTCAGGAGCATGAAACCAAAGATTCAAGAGCTTCAGCTAACCAGCACAGGAGGCACAACATGGCAGGACACATCCCAATGCAAGTCCTATGGGAAATGGAGGTACCATTTCCACTCTGGTTGGAGAGAGCCAATGCTCTTGGTGCCTCCAGCTCCTGCTTCATGTGTGGACACACAGGTACCAGGATGCCACTGGCCAGGGGTGCACACCTGGGGCTGTTGCCACTGCCTACAATGCAGGTGCAAAACCAAGCTATGGGCAACATCAACTGAAAACTTGCTGGATAGTGAGTGGTGCCAGAGTTCATCTCTTGGTCTTTTGCCTTGTCCAGTGAAAACCAGCAGGTGTCATATCCTCAGCCTGGGATAACCACTTTTTTCTCTTGCTTGAGAAGAATGTGTGTGTGTATGTGCTCATCATTTCTTCCACATTTTAACCAGGGTTCCAACCTGCCCCAGGGTGGGACATGAGTGACCTGGACAATGCAGGTTCACAGCACAGTTGTGAGCTGGAGGCTGTGAGCTTCCTTGGCAGCTGACACATGGCTTCATCCCCATCTCTCCCCAGTCTGTGGCTCTTCTGGAAAATCTATTTTTATTTGTCTCTTCTAAAAATGAATGGGGAAGGCAGAGGTGTTTCCTTGTTGTGATGAACTTGTCCAAACCCCAAATACCTAAAACCCTGCTGGCCAGCTTTTAAGAGCTGAGTCTGACTCTTTTGTGCTTCTTTTTATTGCTCACTGCCAAGTGACAAAGCAGGTTCTCTGCAGGATAGAGGATGTCCCAATGACAGTGAGTTTTGGATCAACAACAAGGTGGCACCTCTAATTCACAGTACCAAAGTCCTGCTTTCCCTTGGGGTAAAAGTTGAAGGCAGCCCCTTTGCCTCCACCACAGCTACTGTGCTTATTTATTTCTGCTCCTTCTTGCTGCAGCTGTTCCCTGGCTCGGGTCAGATGAGAAATCTTAAAATGTGAATTTTGAGGAACCGCTGAGCTTTGCATCTGCGCTGGGGTGGCACAAGCCTTTCCTCCCTTTCCCTTGTCCTTCAGATACCAGTGCCAAATTAAGTGTTCACTTCATGTCTTATCAACTGGCTCCAGCAAATGGCTTTTCTGTCTGGGTGACACATGGAAAGTGTCTAAAAATGCAGGAGCAGGGTGAAGGCTATCGGGAGATGGTGGAGCTCTGTACAGGTAATTGCTCTGACCCTCCTGCAAGGGAAGTCGTGCTCCATTAAGGAAGTGATGCTATCGTGTGAGCAGCATTTCCAACAGGGTTTAGCAAGCAGGTGTTGGTGTGGGCACATGGATGATGAAAATGCAGCAAGACTGTGTCATTATTCCACCTGGCTACCAGAGCTGCCCTGAGTGTAGTAGTGCTCTCCTGGGGCTCCTCCCTGCAGACTTGGCTCTGCTGGGGTGGGTTTTGGAAGTCTGAGCCAGTTCCTGCTGTGTTTGTACCAACCTGCCCCTCCCTTGGTGCCTGCACAGCTCCTCTGGGACCCTGCCTCTGCTGCAGGCACAGGAGCTGCATGGCATCCCTTGGCAAGTGCTTCCCACTGAGCTGGGATGGAGTTGTGCTTGGACTATCCTGCCTTAATGGGGCTGAAACTCCCCAATGACAGTAGCAGAATGGAAAGTGAGAAGCTAGATTCCATTCCCCCCCTGCTTTTTCATGTATGCTTTTCCTCCATGGCTGCTAGAAGAGCTACATTACATAAAGGCAGATAAGTCCCTGCCTTATGTCAGCAGCTGGAATAATTTTCAATATCTGAGACACCCTGGCTGGCAAAGGTCATGCCCTGTTCTCTAGCAGGTCTTAATTTAGCACCTGCAAGTTCTGGTGAAGTGTAAAACTCTGGGATGCGGGAAGATCCTTGGAGGGGGTTGTGTAGGGAATGTCTCCCCTATGTAGAGATGTGAGTGAACTGCTGAACCTCTTTACTATCCTCGCCTCCCAACTGGAAGCAAATGGTTTTTACTGGAAGCTTGCAAGAGGCATCCAAAGCACAGCTCTGCTGCAGCTCAGGGTTCCAGCATTACGTCCAAGGCTGCTCTGAAGTAGCTGCACCTGATGGTGATGCAGTGAACTGGCTTCCAAGCACCTTAGTTGATGCCCCAGTGCCTGCCTGGCTAGTTGGCTTGCTCCATGGACTGCCTGCATTCCTGCTACCCTGGGCAATCTACAGGCTCTATGGCTTGGAGCACAGGGGAGGAGGCAGGTGTGAGGTGTGAGGATGATGCAGCAGACATATCCTTTTCTGTTATTTAATCTCATTCCTTGGCTCCACTGCCAAAAGAGTTGAGGTTGTGTATGTGGCTTGTTAAGATCTTGAGGCAGGTACAGCTTCTGAATTCAGCAGAGAAATTGTTATCACCAAACTCATGGGATTGAACAGCACAGGGAAACCTCACTGGGTGTTGCAGGGTGAGGGAAACAGCCTCTCAGGCCATGGAGGATCCAGGGGAAGTCTCCATGGTTGTCTCTCATCCCTTACAAGATGTGTCCATTTGCAAGACACGAACACACAGGGGGCAGGACTTTTGACAAGGGCATGTAGTGATAGGACAAGGGGAGATGATTTTTAAGTGAAAGAAAGTAGGTTTTGATTTAGGTATTCGAAAAAAATTCTTCCCTGTGAGGGTGCTGAGGCCCTGACACAGGTTGCCCAGAGAAGCTGTGGCTGCCCCATCCCTGAAAGTGTCTAAAGCCAGGTCACACAGGGCTGGGAGCAACCTGGGATAGTGGAGGGTGTCCCTGCCCATGGCAAGAAGGTGGAACTAAATGATCTTTTACAGTCTCTTCCAACCCAAAGCATTCTGTGATCCTTTGATTCTATGGCTGTGGAGTTTTTGCTGCTGGATTTTCAGTGTGTGACTGTGGACTGCTACCGGCGCTGGCACCAGCCGGCGGCTGCACACCAGGGCTTATCTCCAGACCTACCAGAAGCAGGAAACCCAGCGAGTTCCCAAACAAACCTCTGGTGAGGGAGGCCAGCGTCTCTGACCTCCGGGGGTCCTGAGTGTTTGAACAGGCTCCTAATCTGCTTGGGAAAAGCAGGAGAGCTGGGGAGGGAGAGGAGGGAGGGCTGGGGCTGTGCCCTGAGCGGGGTCGGCTGTTGCTCGTGGCTTTGATTGCTGAGGCTTGCTGTCTCAGGCTTGTGGGATTTGGCTGCCTGGCCGTGAACAAAAAAGCTGGATTCTCCCAGAGCCTTTATTCCCATGTCAAGATCACTGGTGGTTTCCCGAGGAGGAGTGGAGGGAGAGGAAGGCTTTTGTTGATGGTTTTTGACAGGCGTGGGGAAAAGCAAGGCTCAGCCTCTGCTCCAGCTAAATCCTAGAATCATAGAATAGTTTGGGCTGGAAGGATCCTTTAAAGGTCATCTTGTCCATTCCCCCTATAGTGCACCCCACAGCTGCTCCTCACCTTCCCCCAGTGTGGGCTGGAGCAGCCCTGGGTACCTCACTCCATGCTGGGACCATCCCAGAACCCTCACTCAATATCTCACTTTGATGGCACTGCCCCCTTCCCCTGCCTTCTTCCAGAGGCTCCTGGCCCCCTGCTCCTTCCCAGCATCCACAGCCTGTCTTGTCCAATCCCCACCCCAAATAACCCTGACTGCAGAGACTGACAGCCCAGGGGATCCAAAGAGCAGGGACATGCCAGGAAGGACAACAAGTGGGTGGAGGAATAACCTGCCAAACTGACCCTCTGACAGCACTCTGCCCTCCTCCTTCCTCCCACCCAGCATCCTTTTGCTTGCTCTGAACATCATGAGCAGATTTGAGCTGCAGTGGCACCCTGCCTGTGAGGATCATCTCCATGGAAGATCCCAGGGCTGTTGCATTCCTTAGCCAAGATGGCCTGGCTCTGAGCTGGGATCTCTAACAGATGCCCACTGAGAGACAGATCTAACAGATGCTTCCCTGAGAGACAGAAAACATGCTGAGGGCACATTGCCACTAGTCAGTCACCCTGGAATCCCTGCCTTATCCACAGGACCAGTCTTCTCTTCACAGGTTTACAGGCAGAGAAATAATCTCAGTGGTCAGTTAATTGTTTGGGGCTTTTTTGGTGTTTGTTTGTTTGTTTGGGGTTTTTTGTTTGTTTTTTGCTTTTTGTTTCTTGTTGTTGTTGTTATTGTTGCTGTTGGGTTTTTGTTTGGTTGGTTTTGTTTGATTGTTTTTGGAAAGCAAAGAAAAATTACCCAAATGACAGGGATTTACTCTGTAGCCCACAGTGGTGCTGGGCTGGGAACAGCATCCCAGCATGTCTCTTCTCCAGATGCTGATGTGCCCCCACTGTCCTGCCATCCTCATCCTCCCCAGCCCCACCTTGGCAGGGATTACCAGGGGAACCTGCCTGGGTGGAGAGTGCTCAGGACCCAACATGGGATAATGATTCATAGTCTCAGCTTCCTGCTCCAGTGGTTCCCAAATCTGGACAGACTCAGGTTTGGACAGGCAGAGCAGGGGAAGACATGGGCTTGGCATGGCAGGGAGCCTTCCTCTGCTCTTGCCCATCTTGCCCCCAGGAAGCAGGGTCCTTTGTGAGTTTTGCAGCTCCTGGTGCATCCCAACCCTGCAGACAGCAGAGCTATTTGTTTGTGGGTGCCATTCTGTCAAGGGAGCAGCTTGGCCCAGGCCAGAGCCTATATATAGAGTCCCTGCCTGGGTGCACATCTGGAAGTTTTTGTTGCTTTGATGCTGGATTCATCCCAGCCAGGCTGTCCCTGAGGAGGCAGTGCTGCAGAACATCTTGATACATTGCTGAGGGTCTTGCTTCTTTGGATTACCTGGGGAAGAATGTGTGGCAAGATGATAAACAGCCTCTTAAGAAAATCACCACCATTCAAAATTAGCCATCCCATGGGATCCTCTCTTATCAGGCCCTGGTAGACAGAGCTATCAGGAGCCTGGTTCATTCCTGAATGAATACTCACTGTAAGCAGAGCTTGCTGGCATTGGCCCCAGGACAACACTTGCTGGGCCACCTCACCAGTGCCAAGCCCTGAGCTGGGTTCTTTCCATGCCCCCACTGCCAGTGCATGGGCACTGGGTCAGTCAGTGCAGGCAGGAGAGCTGCAGACCTCTTCTCACCACCTCCCCACAAGCAATGGCTGTTGGTGTTGTGCTTGGATGTGGTTCATGCCACAAATGTCCTTGGGAGTTGCTTGAACAACTTTGCATGAGCCATCCTTGCTCTGCCTGGCCTTGTTCGCTCCCTTGTTGTCCTCCCTTCCTCCTCACACACCTCCAGCCCAGCCCTCACCTCTCTGTGTGCTCACACCCACCTTCCTCCTTTCTGGGCAACAGGAGATGCACTGTGCTCACCCCTCCTAACCCTCAAATTTTCCAGCATTGTATTTTTTTATCTCCCCCTGACTAAAGGCACCAGTCCCCCACCCTTATTCCCATCACCCTCCTACCCTGAGAAGACAAAAACCCGCCCAACCCCAACCCCACACAGCCAGCTCCTGCCGTTTATTCTTAAATCCCTTCCCTCCTGCCTTGCTGGTTTTAAAGCCTGTACCCTGGAATGGGCCTCCCAGCTTTCGCTGGCAACCCTGCTTCAGACTGACCGCCACAGATAGTGTTTGGGAGTGAAAAAAAAAATAAAATTTTTAAAAACTATATAAAATAATAATGATGAAAGGGAAGCATAAAAAAGCTTCTCATCTCACTGAATCTCCTTGCTGAAGTTTTCCTAGTCTCCTATGCCATGTGCTGCTGTGAGGGAGTGTTGGGAACCGAGAGGAAACTTTGGGGGTTTGTTTTCTCACCTGTATGCTTTGAGAAACTCTCCCTAGGAGCGCTGGTGCTGTACCCTCTGGCAGAGGGTAGATGAGATGCTCCTCACACTGCTGCCCACTCCCTTGGTGCATTCATAGGGTTTCTTTTGGCTTTTGGATGTGGTTTGCTCAGATAAGGCATCTCCACCCTGCCTTTCTGCACGTGTCATTGTTTGGGAAAGGAAAAAAAATAATAAAAGCGAGAAAAAGCAGAAAAAATCTCTTGCCGAGGAGGGACTCAGAGCCCCAGACAACCTCTCCTCTTGCCTGGGGCAGGGCTGAGGGAGGGTGTCCCCTCCTTTCAGCTTCTTTTCCACCCCTCTAGGTGATGGAGATGGAGTCGAGGTGGGAACTACAACAGGAGAAAACACGGGCAGGGACAGGGCAAGTGCTGTCCCAAAAACCCGAGGGCGGGAAGGGGGTGCGGAGGGGACCCAACGCCCGGAGGGCTGTGTCTCCTCCGCATCCCCTCCCCGCCAGCATCCTGGGCAGCGCCCGCGAGGGCGGAGGGAAGGGAGGGCGATGCTCCGCTCGGGGTTTATTAGATTGGACATAATCATCTTTAAATAAGGGCAGCCCCCCCTCCACCCCCCTCCTTGGGGGGGGGGGGGGGGGGGGGAGCGGAGCGCCTCGGGGCTTTCTAGATAAGGGCGACTAACGCAGCCCCCGCTCCCGCAGGCAGAGCCGGGCAGCGCCGAGAGCCGCGCAGGGTCCGCCGTGCCCCGGGAACCCCGGCTCCAGGCAGAAGGGGGGTCCCC